>PVJH01005330.1:0-113342 GCA_004026705.1 Nesogale talazaci | reverse complement strand
CATTTTCAGCATTTGATATTTTGAAGATTTGTATTAGATGAATCTGCTGCAAAACATCTCTTTCAAGAGCTGAAGAACAGAGATGTCACTCTCAGGACTTGGATGTAGCTGACCTAATCCAAGACCTGGTGTTTTCAATCACCTGACATGCATGTGCACGCTAGATACCGAATAACGATAAGCATCCAAGAAACAATGCGTTAAAAGAGAAAATATCCAAGGAGAGGTGAAATGTAAAAGATTCCAGGAAGAGTCTGGGAAATGGTACAAGTGTTTCCAGAAGATTGATTTAAATTTTGGAAAAGTCTTCTAGCTGCCCAGAGTTTATGCAAATCCAAGTTCTGAATGTTTTTGAGGTCTGCCCTATCAATCGTAATATATAATGGCAAGAACTAATTATCTTAGAACTGTGCAGCTGCATGCAACCTTCAGATTAATATCAGAGTTCAAAGAGAGAAGCAGATGTGTAAAGCAGAAGCCATGCCAGATATGTACTTTGGAGCATTAGGAAATATTTGGTTTGATGAGAGCGTCTTATTCAATAATAATTTTCCATCTCTCAACCGTGGCAATGGAATTAATATATATTAGCCTGTCAACTATGTTGCTGTTTTTCATTGTATTTGCTATTCTTCCATTTTAAGCTTAATGGTCAGGAAATTGCAGATTTTTTTCTTCAAAGTTTGTGTGGATTTTGTAAATACTAATGAAAGGTACTCAGAAAAACATCCAAATAAGATGCTTCTGCTATTGTCTGTTGTGTTTTGTTATTACTCTGTTACCACTGAAAATAACACTGCACAATTTGATTTGCTAATCTTTGTCTCTAAACTTTTAGCTAAATAGTTGAGGTTTGGACATGAATTTCTAAGATAGCGAGTGTTTGTCAGCATTACACCCCGAACAATCTTTATATTGGAGGAAGTCTGATACGCTTTGAGGAGGACTTGGACAAACCCAAAGCCTAAGTCGCTAAGAACCCAATTTGTCTCTGAAAGGGACTGAGATATGTGCTGTCACATCTTTACCACTTACTAGTTTCTCTCAGAAGAGCAAAATGATGATTTCCATTGGAATATTGTCCACAGGAAAAAATAACTGGAAGATAGCATATCAAAGTTTAAAGAGTCATCATTTATAGATGAGAGGATTATATATGACTTCTGATTCTTCTTCCTAATACCTGCCACTTTTGTATGTGGTTTCTAATGACAATGGGATTTTTTTGTTTTTGTTTTTGTTTTTTTTTTGGGGGGGGCATCACTGCTCTCTGGTGGTGGGAGTAGGAGGCCCAGCCCCACTACTGGAATTGAACCTCCATCCCAGTGGGCCGCAGTCCCGCGCACAACCACTACGCCACAGGGGCTCAGCCCTGACAATGGGATTTTTTTAAGTTGAGATAGAACTATGTATTTTTGTATGTTTTAATTTTTTTGTTCACATCTGGCAAGGTGTCTGTTCCTTTATTATATAAAAAGCCCCGGGTGGCATAGTGGTTGTACGCGGGACTGCGGCCCACTGGGTTGTTGGTTCAAATCCAGCAGCTGGGCCTCCTACTCCTACCACCAGAGGGCAGTGATGCCCGCCCCAAAAAAATAAAACAAAAAAAGATTTTTAAAAAAGTCCCAGAATTAATAGATGGCTTGAATTTGCTTGGTAAATTTTGGAATTACGTAACCCTCCTTGACATTTTAATTTATTGATAATAAGGAAACATATGATTTTGGGTACCTATTACATATGCAATATGAGCCTTCTGTAGCTCACGTATAAATTGATAATATGAATTTTTCTTAATTTTACAAATTACATGCATAAGAGAAAAGTAATGATGTTCAAATATGAATCAATGATAACTACCTACATCCTGGTTGTCTCCCACAAACATACCAAATTGTAGGATAAGGAATTATGTTGAGTGATATCCAGGAAAATATGTTTGGAGAAATGCAAGACTGGCTTTTCAGGATTTATTCTAATACAGAGGTTATGTAGAGAGAGCCACTGGGGAGTCTACCTGGTGAAGAGTCGTGGAAACAAGTAAAAGGACTAGTCTGAAAACCAACATCTGATATCAATAGCAGAAGCAAGGGAAAGCACTCAAGTCATCTTCGGAAATTAGGCATTCATCAATAAAGAGATCAGAGATTTCTCAACTTTCCTGGAGCAAAGACAGTAGGTCAGGAAGTCTTAATGTCTATATTCACTGCTTCTGTATCAACAAGGGCTGGAAACAATACATAATAAGAATAAAATTGTCTGTGATATCCTTATTCAGTGCAAAATGCTTCACATCATATCCTGGTAAACACAACACCTGTGCTTAAGGTGAGCACTATGGTCCTGCTTTACAAAGCGTACCTGGACTTCTGTGTTAAAATGACTTACACAAGATCACACATCTAGTTGTTCAAGCCTAGGTCTGTTTAACTTCAAATTCAGTGCCCTTCAATGTCCTCTTACATTGCCTTCTCCATAGCTGTTTCACATCATGTACAGTGCATCTTCAGGAGATTGTCACATGGAATTCTCATATCAACATTGTGACAGAGAACCTATCATCTGTGTTAGTCCAGGTATACTAGAGAAACAAATTAATAGATGCACAAATGGATATAAGGGAAGATTTATATACAAGAGGAATGGAGTATTGAGAAAGTATCCCAACCCATGCCAGTTCAAAGTCCTAAGTCCGATATTAGCCCATCTGCCCTATACCAGTCTATAAAGTCTCCTTCTGACTCACAAAGTCACAGGCCAGTGGGTGCAGAATCCCGGCGCTGGCAAGGGTCTCCTCATGGCTCCTCACTTCTAGAACTCAGGGTCCATCAACAGCATCCAGTGGTGGTAGAAGCAACTCAGCACTTACAGGGGTCTATATGTGGCTTCTCCAGATTCAGAGGTCTGGTTCCATCATGGTAAAGCCCTGTGGCTTCTCCTCCGGCTCATCCAGCTCCTTGGACGCTGCTATCTTGTCTTGTCCATAGTTCGTTGTCTCATAAACTAACTCCCAACAACTGGGAAAAAATGGTCTTTCATATCCACGAGGCAAATACCGTGAGACATCCCAGAATTCTCAGTAGAAAATCATGCCCACACGGAGGCCTCATTGGCTTCTCATTGGCTATCTCCAGATTAACAGGCTAGACTCCACCCTTACATCTCATTCATGAAATTGACATAAGTACATGACCGCCACATCATCCCTACACAATGCATAGGAGCACAGAAAGAAGGTAAAAACTAGTAAACAGTGAAGATGTGAATGAAGGTAAGATGTCTATTTTAAAAAACAAAGCAAACGGAGAACACATCCTGCATTTTCTCATATTACCAGGGAAGTTTCTTTATGCGGCAGAGAAAGTTGTGTATCTTCTGAATAACTTAACAGGAAGAATCAAGACTCTTAAAAAACATAGTCAGGATGTTATTAATACAGATGAAAATCCTACCAGGACATGGGATTAAATGCTTCCTCTAAAGGAACAAAATAGGGAAACTTTAATCACTGCAAGGAAACAGATTTGCATTTTATCCTAAGTAGGATTTAGTTAGTTACTTCATCAATTGATTTTCTGTGGAAATCCTGAGCCTCTCTTTTATGAGCAACAAAGCCCAGGATGCATACAATGACAACGAATGGGAGGATGCTAGGAGCACCCATTAACGACGTCATTATAACCTACATTTCTACTTGTATTAAATCAAAATACTTTTTACTTGATTTTCTTTTAAGGAGGAAATGGAATAGGAAATGTAAAGGGTCTACATCAATCACTTTCTGTCACAGTTAAGATGTGTAATAAACCACATAAAAACAAGGGGCCTGAAAACGACACTCTTATTCTCCTTAGAGACACTTGGTTGTGTAAAGAGGTAATGTGCTAGGTTACTAACGATAGCAAAACCACTCAAAAGTGGCTAAGAACAGTCTCATGATATTCTTCTGAAACAGAAGCCACCCCAAACCCTACGGAGCACAGTTATAATCGACACACTGGAGGTCACCCTGAGTTAAAATTGACTCAACATCAACCATGGGTGGTGGTGATTTGATCTCTTGCTCATAAGTTGGTTCAGACAGATAGCAGCTGGTAAGTTCTCCTTAAACCTTCACTCTTCTTAATGCCGAGGCCATCTTAATCAATTACGTTCAAGTCTTCTCTAGGCACTTGAATCCGAGAGCCAAGGGTAAAGGGGGCTACCAATTCCTAAAGTTAGAAAACCCTGCAGAGAGCAGAGAAGCCATATTTGAAAATTTCAAATGCTGATGGAACGTGAAGCTTGGTACAGTTACATCTAATGAACAAGAGGGAGACTCTCAAGACATGGAATGAAGCAGTGGCAGCAACAATGGACTCCAACATGGGAGTTTTTGTGAGGATCGCTTAGGGCCAAGCAGTGTTTCATTCTGTTCCACAGAGAATTACTCTCAGCATTGAAGGGATGGCATCAAAAAGCAAGAGCATTTTAGTGCCTGCACCGATTGCTTGTTAAGATGAGGACAAATAATAGCCTTGGTAACCAAAGAGATAGCTACCCAGCCCCTTCCTTTAAGCTAAAACACCCATTGCAGCCATAAAATGAAATGTCTATCTAGCTAGATGACTTTTTTGTGTGTGTTGTCTTGCTTTTAAGCATCTATTGTGATCTGGGTGAAAGTTTAAAGAGGAAGTTGACTTTCCAATAAACCATTCATGCACCTTAATATACAGGCAAGTTTTTGAATGAAGACTTATTGCACACATCAAGATAGTTAGAATAACGATATTCCCTTATTTTTCTCTGAAATTCTAATTCACAGGGAAAAATTCACAAAAAAATCTGCCCTATTGAGTATCTAGAAAAAGTAATGAATAACTATCATCAATTTTGATGTAATTTTCAAACTGATTAACATGACAAAGACAAAATGATTGCTAATCCTTCTTGTACTGTGCTGCAATTATATTTTGCTTTGCCTAATGAAAGGGTAACATCTACCTGAGTGGTCTAAGTTTACACTTGCATGTTTTCAGCATCAACGTTCATAATTTATGATCAGGTGATTTAAACTACTTCAACTGAGCAGAAATGCCTTTCATTAGCTTTTTTTTTTTTTTTAAGAGGAGCTTATACCAAGGGCTCAAGTGGAAAATGCTCGGAAATGTATGTGGTAACATGTGTGCAAATGTGCTTGATACAGATGATGTACTGAATGTTAGAATAGCCATAAGAGCCCCCAATAAAATTATTTTTTAAAAAGCACAAAACAAACAAAAATAAATACTCAACACATGAAAGTCTCATCTTTCCTTTGTTCATGCTCTTTTCTGAACATCCATTGTCTAGATATTTCTATAATGGCTAATTTTGAATTTAGACATATATTCTGAATATATTAAGAGTTTTGCATTAAATTCTCTCTCTCTCTCTCTCTCTCTCTCTCTATATATATATATATATATATATATATATATCTTTATACCTGGAAATACAATGACTTCTATGAAAACCTAAAATACAAAATCAAGCAATTCCAGATGTTTAACAACAAAACACGAACTTCAATTCCCCTGGAAAACCTTGATAGATTATAGTCCCGTTCGGTGCTTGCTGCTGGTTTTAGCTGGACTTATACCAGGCCCCCCATCTACTAATTATGGTGCACAACAGGGTTGATTTGGTCTCAGAGTGACTCCAAGTGGCAGAGCAGAACTGCTCCATGGAGTATCCTTGGCTGCAATCTTTAAGGAATCACATCACTAGGTCTTCCTCCTTAAAGACACTAGCTATCACACTGGGTTCCTCTTTGCGTCTTTGAAAACAAAGTCCATCCTACTGTGGTCAAGTCCATGGAGTCTCTTCATGATCCTGTGGGACAGAGTAAAACCTTCCATTTTGTTCCCAAGACTGTAAATACTGTATGGAAGCAGACACCACGGTTTAGCTGTCTCGGCCTTAACTACTGTACCCCTAGGGTTCCTATCTCGCTTTAGCCAAGTTTAATTCAGTGTCCCTCCATTTAGACTCTTCAGAATCTATAGCTTTGACAGATTCACTCTTCTTGTTTTTGAATAGGCACATTCCTGAAATAATTTCATATTTACTAGTAGTGCCTCCACCATAGACCATGCACCTGGCATTCAGCTATTGACCAAAAGATTGGCGATTTGAATATACCCAGACAAAGTGTTAAAGAAAGACCTGGTTGCCTACTTCTGAACGTTCACAGCCTTTGAAAGCCCTGTAGAGCTAAATTCTTCTCTAACACATATGGGAGTGCCACGGTTATGAAAAAAAAACTCTAGAGTAACTGTCTACCATTTGCATTTATGTGATTCTCAGACTTATAAGAGTTACTCTGTTTCAGGAAGATGTAAACTAATCTTGGCTTCCCCTTAAAAAAAGGCCTATATTTACAGGGAGAGGGTTCTTGGAGCAATGTAATTGCTGTAGAGATGGAATGAGAAGAAAATCATTTGTTGACTTTTTTCAGTGTCAGAAAGCAGAGTAGCTGTGTCAGTCAGGGTTCTCTAGAGAAACAAAACCAAGACACTAGTAATTATCAACGGTGAGGGTGTTTCCCGAGTGTTCTCAGCACTATCTTGTTAGGCATCTCCCTCAGACAAAGACAGAGATGCAACCCCACCTGGTGTTTCACCTTGAGTAGTTTGGTTAATCTGCTCAGGTGTGGGTTGTTTTTTTGATAGTGAGTTACTATCTTCAGCTGGGAGGGGTGGATCTATTGACTGGGCTGGTTCACTTATTTCTAATGGTGGCATAATATCCTCCTCTTCTGGATCATCAGCCCATATATTCCCATCCCATATTTCAGAGTCTCAATTTATTTCCTATCAATGCCGTCACTTTGGCTTCAGACACTGCTCTAGATCTGCCATTCAGCGGATGTTGTAATTCAGCTACTCGAATAATGAGACTTTGGATCTGGTCCTCATCAATGAAGGCTCTTTTACTACAGACAAGAAGGCTCTCGTTTGTAGCACAGGCAGAAGCCTTCAAGTCTGTGAGTCGGCACTTGAGGCACACTTCTGAGGCCCTGAGGCAAGCCCTCTCCTTAATCACATGGTCCATTGTAAGGAGGACCAGCCAACAAGCTTCCCTATACTTGGCATCTTGACAAAACTGCTGGAAAATACCAAACATACCATCTCCCAGAGCCTCTCCTCTAACCAGCACAGGTGCTCCTACTTTAGTTGTTAGCTTTGCTATTTCACACCATGGACTAGTAGGAGTGGCAAAATGACCCATGGCTTTAAGTGTAGAATTAGCATCACCAGTGCTCTTAAGACTAATCAGATTGGAGAACCAAAGAAACCCATATTTATGATTTTATTTCTCTAGAAGCACTCCTGGTGCCACTTGTGTCAAATAGGGTTCTATAGAGAAACAAAACCAAGACACTACTAATTCTCTTTATATGTTTATATAGATAGAAGAATATATAAGAAATAAACAGTTAAATAATCTATGAAGCAGTACAAATGGCTTGGGAGAACTCACTCGTATGAGGCAGCTGGGAGACTGACAGTCCTTGGAGTCTTGAGGGCCACCGAGTAGCCTTCTGTAGAGCAATTTAGGCTATTCGGCCACAAGCAACAAAGAGCAAAGCAGGTCACCAACAGTCAGCCAGATGACAGAGTCCGGTAGTCTCCAGCTCAAGAGATGTTTATCTCAGGAGCGTGGCGAAGCAGGGCTTGAAGGAACCTCAACTCACAGCTCCACAGCCCACGATTAGGTGTCCCACGGGTAGTGTAGCTTGGAGGTCGAGGCACAGGACAAACAAGGCAGCTGGCTGGTCCAAAGATACAAGAGCAAGAGGGCAAGCACAGGGCTTGCTGAGCCCTTCCTATCTCCGCCCTTCAATTCGTCCCGTGTGTTCACTGGCCGTGCTAGCACAACAGACCCACCAATCTCCTGTGGTCATGTTGGCCTAACAAGCCTACCCTTCACAGCTGCTCTAATTTTGCCTGTCATTGCATGAGAGTTCTACATACGCTTTCATTTGAAAATAACTATCGACCATTCTCTTTTTTTTTTCTTTTACATTTGTAATCCCCTGTCTTATAATTCACTCAGACAAAAAGAATCAATGACCGCATTCCCGAGGGGTTTTGGGGTGTCCTAAGAAGTTTAAGTTTTTAGATCTATCAACAAATATGTTTCTCAGTTTTTATCTCACACATTTTTGCCACGATGTGAGTATATTTAGGATGCTTCGTGCAGTTGGTGTGTCTTGCCTGAACCAGATAAATTAATGGCAGGAAAGCTAGTTGTTGGAGAAATTCCTTTATTTGTATTCGCCCATTCATTCCAGTATGTGCTTCTGCTAAGTACGAGAGTGCCTCCAATGGCCATGGACTTCTTGCACAGCAGGACAGAAAGGTTCTGAAAATATACTGGGCTTCAAAATGTTCTTATAAGTACATAGGTAAAAAAATAATGGGATTTTCCGTGAACGTTTTCCCCTTTACACATATTAACTAAAAATTTGGCAATTTAAACCCACCCATTAACTCCTCAGGATAAGAACATGACAATCAACTTCTGTAAGGGCTATGAGGCAGCTCTGTTCTGTGACACATGGAATATGGGTGAATTCGATTCCACTCTATGGCATCCAACAGTGAGGAACAATATACGCTCTAAAAAAGTAAACCAAACCACCCAACCTCTATTGCAGCACATCGTCGAGGGGATGCATAAAGTTAGTTGTTTTGTTTTTTTTTATAGGCATCACTGCCCTTAGGTGGTGGGAGTAAGAGGCCCAGCCTTTGCTCCTGGGAGCCGGAATTGAACCTCCATCCCAGTGGGCCGCAGTCTGGTGCACAACCACTATGCCACCGGGGCTCAGCCATAAAGTTACTTTTTAATAAATTCTTGAAATCCGTGGACTGCCAAAGAACTTTATATTGGTGTATTCAGATAATGGTAACAAGCTATTTAGAATGTGAGTGCTATGAAAGCGATTGAAAATAGTTTCCCTGTTAAAAGAACTACATCTCAAACAGGAAGTCCCAAGAATATCCCTTCTGCTTTTCGTCATCAATTAGTTAATTATTTCATCATAGGTCAATTTGGTACCATGTCCTCCAGATTGTGAATTTAAGATGAGACTTTTCTACTCCTTGGTATACTGTGAGACTTCTCTTCCCTTTGGTCTTGGCTTAGCCATTTGGCTCTAAACTCCTGAATCCACTACTTCACTTTTTATGTCTTTGTCCATTTCATGCATAACTCCGATCTTGCTTTCCATTCTAGTGTTAGATGAAGCTGTTAATTCATTGTGGATGTAGACAATATCCTTTTTTTCCAAGCTCAATGAAAAAAAACAAAACAAAAGAATGATCAAGACAAGTTAACCTTTCTGGAGAAGAATTTTGAGAAGCTGGAAATAAAGAAAAAATTCCATTTATTTTACTAATTGCTGCTCCACTATGTGGAGGGGTTATTGCCCCTGACAGAATGTGTTGCATCTGTAAGTGTTCTGTGGTTTTTGTCTGCTTACTAAAATTTAAAGTACAATAGTTCAATAGTTTACTTACTTCTCCCACTTCAGGTGTCTAAAGAGCATTTCCTCATAAACTTTGCTGAATGACTCAGACTAGGTTTAGTCACTGGTAATAAGCCTAGGCATAGCATTCCAGATTTTTCTTCATAGCACATATTGAAGCTTTAATAACTGTCTTCTTTATCCCCGATACACTGTAGCTTCCATGAGGACAGAAAACGCTTTGTTCACTCACGCATTCACTCACTCACTCACTCACTCACTCACTCACTCACTTCCTGTCATTAAATCAGTGATGCTATGGGACAAAGCAGAGAGAACTGCCTCTGTGAGGCAGTTTCTGAGACTGTACCTCTTTACTGGAATAGATAGTGCTGCCTTTCTCCCATGGAGCCACGGGAGGTTTTGAATTGCCACTTTTGAGGAAAGCAGTCCGATGTACAACCACTACACCACCCAGGATCTTTTATTTCCTCTCTCAAACCAAACCCACTGCCATGCACTTGGTGCTGATGCACAGTGATTCCTGTTGACGGGGAACAGAAAGCCCAGTCTTTCTTCCATGCAGCTGCTGCTGGTCTCGAACTGCGGACCATGCAGACTGCAGCACAACTCATAATCACTACAGAGGGTTCCTTACCTTCTTCGCTAGCAGTGATTAATATCAAACATTGGCCAACATCTCACAGATAATAAAAAATTGTACCTGTGAAGAAAATGTACTATTCATGAGGGAGCAAGATGTAAGATTTCAAAAGGATAGTAGCAACTAATTGGGAGTAAAGACTATAGAATTAGAAATGCAAATAAGAACACATCATATGTAATACATTCTGCTAACTGTATAGTGGTTTCTTAAAAAGTTATGTTTTCAATGAAGTCTATGCAGGCATTGCACTAATTTCACAACATTGTCAGATAGAATACCACAGTTAGTGACTTACAAGAGCAAAAATATATTTTCTCATAATCCCAGAGGTTAGAAGTCCTAGTCAATGATTGAACCATGCTGATTCCTCTTAAGGGCACTCCCTCTAAGTGGCTGTCTCTGTGGATTCTTCTCACTTTTAGAGATGTCAGTCACCAACAATCAGGGCTCAGCCTGTTCGAGAATGCAATCAGGTTCGTGTAAGTGCTAACACCTTCAAAGCCTTTAAATGTAAAGAAGGTCATATTCAAGAGTCTTCAGTCTTCAACATATATTGGGGGGGGGCATCACTCAAACCATAAAGAGGCCTCCTATTATTGTTAGGTGTCACTAAGTCAGCTCTCACTAATGGCAACTCTATTTGCAACAGAGCACTGCCAAGTCCTGGGCCACCCTCACCGTGGTTACATCTGAGCCCACTGTGGCAGCAACAGAGCAGAACACGACCAATACTCAGTGCTCAAAAATGTCTGCAGATGTCAATCCATTTCATTGAGAGTCTTCTTTTTTCCTCCCTTCTTCTTTCTCAGTTCCCTAAAAGGCATCCCAAGCTCCAAACTCACTGCCTTCTAGTTGATGCCTACCCATTGTGACTACATCAGCCAGGGCAAAACTTCTACTGTGAGGTTTTAAGACTGTCATGCTCTTCAGGAGTAGAAAGTGGCATCATTCTCACAAAAAAAAAAAAGCCATCAAGAGTGGAAAGCGTGCCTAGAAATGATTAAAAAAAAGGAAACTGTATTAACAAAAATCAAAGATGGTGAGCACCAGAAGAGATCACCTTTGTTAGCTGTTCCTTGTCGAAGAGAGGGCATAAACAAGCCATAGGGAAAAGAATGGGGTGTAGGATATTCTAGGTACAGATATGAAATTTTTGATTCTATTCTGTAGGATCTAAAGGGTGGTAGAGGATGTAATAAAATGACCTTTGGGGATATTTTAGCAGATGTAATAAAATGACCTTTGGGGATATTTTAACGTGAAGGTATCTAGAGGAACAAATATGTGGAAGTAGGGGTTGGTTTTTTAATCGTCCCTATGATATGATGAGGGTATGGCAGGGACATTGCTATGAGTCGGCATCGACTCCATGACTCCAGTGAGAAGATAGGGATGGAGCAAGGACCCACAAGACCTCAAAAATGAACAGAGGAGAAAGCAAAGTAGAAAATGTCTTCAAAGACTTTAAGGTTCAGAAGCATTGAAAGAAAGAAATGCTGAGTACTCTTTGTTAAGTGTTGGACGTCTAACAATAAGATTGGCAGTTCCAATCCATCAGCCTCTCCGATCAATATTCAGAGGCTGGGAAACCCTATTTAGAATCAGGAAGAGTTTAGTTTGGATTGAAAAAAAGAGAGAAAGACATGAGTAAGTCTGAATATGCTGGTTTTGAAGCAGAACTTAGAACTGAACTTAAAAAAAAAATCATTCCAGAGTCTGTAAATTTTTAATTTTCTTCTGTTTCACTTTACCTTTTACCTGGATGGAATTATTTCAAACTGATTCAATTCTGATATTTACTCTCTGTCACTAAATTGATGTTCTATAAATGCTGACCTTGGAGGCATTTAATCTGGAGAAAAAATGGCCACAAAATCACTCCTTATGTTGCAAATAATATTGCATTTTTGCATTACCTCAAATTTTGCTCGCCTTAAGATTTTGTCATTATATTTAACATAGCAATAGTAAGTTGTGTCTCTACACATATTCATTCAGGATGAATCTTAAAGTGACAAGAAATTCTGAATTTAAGTCACTATCTTAAAACCTTTCACAATAGACAGGAAAATTTGATGTCAGACATATTATTTTTTAAAATATACTAGAATTCACCACATCTCTGGATCACTTTTAATGTACTGTTGCTACTAGGCACCTTGTAATTCATTCTGACTAATCTCCACCTGAGGTACCACAGAGCATGACACTAATGGGCCTGGATCTCTCAGCGTTGAGCTCACTGTTGCAACCTCCAGTATCTTGGGAACTTGGGGGCTCTTCCTGTGTTTCGCTGGCCTTCTGCTCTACCAAGTAGGATATCCTTTTCCAGGGACTTGTTTTCAGGGACTTCCTGATAACCGAGTCCAAATGTGGGAGATACAATCTCACCATTCCTGCTTCTAAGGAGCCTTCTTGCTACACCTCTTCCAAAATAGGCTTATTTGACTTAACATGCTTTCTCATAAGACATTCTCAAACATATAGAATACATGGAAAACACTCCATTTGTGTAGACAAAATTTCAAACCCTTGACATTCATTCTAACCCATAACTATATAGCTTTACTGATACCAGAAATATTTATGGTAGCAGACAGCTTCATATTTTCACAGTGCACTGAAACACTTAGCAGTGATAGAATTAGGAAGTCGATGTCTAATATTTCTTATTTTCTATTTCATTTCAGTTCCTCTTATCGTGCAAGGAATTCAAACCTAAAAAGTTCTCTCAATAGTGATTTGAGTATCTGGTCTGATCCTTTGCAATATTAATTTCATATACCTGGCAATATTATGATCAGTTTTCTTTCCAAAGTTCAAGAACTATTCCTCTCTACTCTTACTACACCAACCAACATCATCATTTCAAATATTTTATTTTAAAAATTAATTTCAGGACTGAGCCCCGGTGGCGTAGTGGTTGAGTGCGGGACTGCGGCCCAAGGGCTTGGCGGTTCAAATCCAGCAGCAGCTCTCCAGGAGCAAGGCTGGGTAGCTCCCACAACCACCAGAGGGCAGTGATACCACAAAACAAAACAAAACAACAAACAAACAAACAACAACAAAAAATAATTTCATGAAGATACACTTTATATATTATACATCCAATAGTCCAAAGATATACAGAAGAACAGAGAAATCATCACTGCCATCAACTTTAGAACATTTAAAGAAACCATTTCCCAAATGTAATAGTTTTCACTTTAAGTTCAGAACTAATTAGAATTTAATAATGAGGTTCCATATTAGCTGCTTTCAATATGCTATTTTCAATGATAATGTTCCCTGACATTACATTTTTCAATGTGTTTCCAAATGTATTATTAAGAGTTCTTAATTTTAACTTTGCTTCCACCCACACACGAAAAACACCACTCATGGATAATTCTTCAATTCTCTTTTTCTTCTCACTTTGCAATCTTAAGATCAATTTCTTTAAATCTTTTTAAATTTCCAAAATTAATTTGGCATGCATCCATTTTTTCATTTGAAAATTAATATCTACATTGTTCTCTAGTACATATTAGTAAGATTTCTAACACAGACTGCATATCATTCCATCCTACGGGCTTTCAAATACTGGTGCCTTTACATGATTTTGTGAAAATTTGGCAGATAGTACTGGAATATAAACTATTCAAATGAGTTCATAACAATTACCTAAAAATCTTTCCAGTCCAGGATAGAATGTGAAGTGTGTGTGCATCTTGTTTTATAGTAGCCAATGTTTTCAAATAATCTTTGTTGATTTCAACCTCATTCTGTGGTAGTGGTCTAAAGGTCAGAGCAAACTAACAGGAGTCTTCAAATTGTCATTTTGCTTTGATCGTTGCCATTTGATACCACTCTCCTTTCTGCACCAAAGCAATAATTCAACCATAGTATAGCCTTTAGGCATGATGACAGAACAAATTTGTTGTAAGTCAATGTTGTACTTCTCCTCAATTTTATGCAGAGTGTTTGAATGCACCTGTGTGCTTTTATTTTAATTTTTCTATTCCTTTGCTAACTGACATATTGTATCATCTTGTGTGAACTGA
Source organism: Nesogale talazaci (assembly GCA_004026705.1). Lineage (NCBI taxonomy): Eukaryota > Metazoa > Chordata > Mammalia > Afrosoricida > Tenrecidae > Nesogale > Nesogale talazaci. The sequence goes on along the minus strand of PVJH01005330.1, from coordinate 99,139 downwards.
TTTTTAATACCTGAAATTGACAAGCTCAATCCACTGACAACAAGCATATTCAAAGGGACCACTAGTTCTTTTTAGATTACTATTCATTGTAGAGTTAAGTTTTAATGACAATGGAGGCATCATTTTCCTAACATTCTCTGAGGTGATTTAAAAAAGAATGGACCAAGTGAAGCAATAATTGGATTTAAAATTTCATGACTTCCTAAGTATTCAATGCAGTCAAATGAACAACTTTTACCAACGTAGGACCATTCATCACATAATTCAAGACATATGTTGTCAATTGTTGTTTTCTAATTTTCCTTAGACATTCTAGAACAGAAAACTCAACTGCTTTTGCTGCTGATTTGAGCCCTTCTGCTTCTGTCTTTAATCTTCTTTATTTTGCTGCATTGCATTGTGTTGAGTTCCTGGTGCTGCTTCAAGTACTTCTCTAAATTCACTGTGTGGTCTCTGATCATATCTGTGTTGTCCACTTGGCATGTGCTTTTACTTTGAATCTTTTCACAGGAAGCATGCTTGACATAGATTTTCTCAGTGGGATCTCTAGTGGCACAGTGGCTGTTCACTGAAAGGCAGGTGCTTTAAGCCAATCAGCTACTCCAAAGGCAAAAGGTGTGGCGGACTCTTCCACAAAGATTGACTTTTCAGGTAACTCGATGGGAAGGATGTATGAAGTCCCTGAGGGTTGCTGTGAGTTGAAATACACTAGATGGCAACAGGTTTGCTTTGATTTTGATATAGTATATGACAGTGAAAACATGTCTTAGACATTCATAACATGAGAATAGAACAGAAATGTTTTAGACACATTTCATAGTAAAATACTTCTAGTCAATTATGATCAGTATATTAGAAAACCCAAGATTACTTTGATTTTTGGTTTGCAGGGTTTGCTTATTTCTTCCTATTAAAGTCCCAATAAATAGCATTTATTAATCTTTACTCCACACCTTGTGAAGGAAAATATCACTTTCAAGAAATGTCATCAAGCAGTCTTTAGTAAACTAATGAAATGCCTCAATGGAAGCATTAATTTTCTCCTCAGTAGTTGTTGCTATTTTTAAAATTTTTTATTTGTGAGGTAAATGCATTTTTTTAAATGTCAGTACTAACAACATGTGATTGAGTTATAATACAAGAATGGAATCATGAAGAATTACGTGATTTCCCATATTTTTTTTATTTCCCATATTTATAATTTTGAACTCACGCTTTAAAATTGTGACCAATGCACTGAAAACATTTACACGCAGTGGACAAATTTCCCTGCACATGAAATTCTCTTCAAAACTTGACATTGTCTAAGGCATTCTTGCTGATTTCACACTGCAAGGGTTCTAAGGTGTCCAGACGTTCTCCCATTTTGAAGAGACGCCACTTGTGTGATTGGGAGGCGGTTCAAACGCCGACAGGAAAGACATAACTCTGGCCAGCGAATGCTCTCGTCACCTACAGCTGCAGGTCAGGCAACCTCATTCATTGGTGAAACCTTCCACCGCCTGACCCAGTCAGCCATGTGCTGCGGTCACATTTGGTGCACATGAGCGTCACATGTAACCAGACAGAAACGTCCCAGTGGACTTGCTCCCAACTTAAAAATGATCATTGAACTGAAAATAGCCAAGCATAGCTACCACAACAGTAGTTTCCGATTTGGGATCAGATTATATATATATATATATGATATTATATTATATATATTAAATATATATTTTAATTAGCATTTCACCTTCACTCTGGAGGAAATTTCAGCTTGATTTCATTTTTTGTTTCAATTCTGGTATACAGTTCTGGTTTGCAGTAGCAACAGTCCAGTTGAGTAGGAACAACTTCCAACAAAGGTGATCTTGAGACTTGCTTTGTGGAAAGCACATAGTTTGATCTGGGGGCCAATGCATGCATACTATTTGATACCTGGAGGAATTTAATTCTTCAAAGCCTTCAGTTAGATAATAACAACATTAATGTATTGCACCTAGCATTTAAAGGGATTATTTGTTTAAAATCTTTCTTTATTTACAAACTTGAATAACACTGATAAAAATGATTAGTTTTCTCAAAGTCACACACACATACACACGCAAAAATGATACTGACCCTTCTGCCTCAAAATTTGGATAGAAAGGGTGAACCGATGACAAGGATCTACATGTAACCCCTTCCCTCGTGGATGGACAACAAAAACTGTGTAAAGGGATATCTCAGGCTTGACAAAATAATAATAATGTATAAATTATCAAAGGTCCATGGGGGCGGGCAGGAGGGAATGAGGAGCTGATACCAAAGGCTCAAGTAGAAAGCAAATGTTTTGAGAATGATGATGGCAACAGCTGTAGAAATGTGCTTGACACAATGCTTGAATGCAAGGATTGTGATAAAAGTTGTATGAGCCCTCAAGAAAATGATTTTTTTTAAAGTTGCTGTTCCATTGGCTGGAACACCAAATGACCTCCTCCTTCCTCCCTTTCTCTGTATGGCTGCTCTTCTTTTATAAGCACTTACGTTTTAGAAGACACCCACCCTACTCCAGTATGGCCTCACATTAATCAAACTGATACCATCTCCCAAGATTCAATTTCCAAACAGGGCCACATTCATGGTTCGAAGAGTCAGGACCTCAACCCCCTTTACTTTTCATAGAAAATTGGTATAGCAACATAACTCAATGTAACTGATTAACTGCTATCACTTTGGGGCATTGCATGTCAAAGTGTCATGAGTTGACATGACTATTTTAGCCAGGCACATCACCAAAGTTGTGCACACCTTTTATACTATAATTTACCCGACCCAAAGAACCGACCCTTAGAAGCTGTGGACGTTTGTAGCACAGACAACAATGTGGAATAGTGAAATGGGCTTTGTTGTTTGGAAGGAGTATTCTTTCTGTGTAGGAAACGAGCCCAAAAACCTGCAATGTGTCAGCATCATAGAAATATTTCCATAGCCTTTGCCAGTGGGGTTGACTCCAAGTCATCGGGATGCAAGGTAGGGTAGTTTGGGGGTATGTCCTCGGTTGGATGTATTCGAGATTCTTCTAGGCATGATCAGCTAGTCAGCAACTTCAGGGCCAGTTCTTAAAGGCCTCGAGTTTTTAATTGCTGCAAGGTTGACCCTTCCGTGATGCCTATGACAGCAAGGAGGCCGAGGGATGACAGAGTCTGCTCAGTCCCACCTCATTAGGCTTCCATCTAAATTTAGCATGTTGGCACTAACAACTGAAGCCCACCCACCCATGTCCCAGCCAAGGAAGCCCCCCTGGCATCTGGCATAAGGTGCTGGGGGACCAATTGAGAAAGCCAGGGGTCTGACCAGATGGTAGCTCTCTCTTGGCCTTCTTCAGAGATTTATTTTCCCTGAGAGGCCTAGGGAGTTGGACAAGTTCACAAAGCACATGGTCTTTTCTCTCCACGCCCCCCCCCCTTTTTTGTACTCTCATTATGTGAGGAAGTGCTGGCTGGTCTTTTGGCAGCTGAGGATTTGGCAGGCTGGCCATTCTGGCAGCGCCATTCCATTCAGAGAGTTTCAGAGGCCCTGCAGACCAAAATGCAATTCTTGCAGTTTCAAAAGTTCCTCAATGGTGGGGACATGATCCATCACGGATACCTACAGGCAGTCTGCAAATAGCCCTCGTCCTGCCGAGATGCAGAGTGGAATAGAGTGCATTGAACAAGTCTTTCCAAGAGCAAATTCATTTTGAAGGTTTTCAAATGCACAATTGTTGATGAAGCAGCATGGAACAATGGAGCAGCATATAGTGGTCTCTCTCCTCATCTTGCCTGGAATGGACTCCGATTCCCTGGGTTCTCCTACTGAGAGGAAAATGACCGTTTTATAAGTGTGATGATTCCTCTCCCCCTTTTTAAAAGGACAGGATTTGTGTGGCTCTGGGGTGCTATGTGGTCCTGCACCCCAATCTTCAGTAAGCTTCAGTATACCTTTTAAACAGAAATATCTGTACGCTCAGATGCACAATTCTGTCAGCAGCTCCTGCATTCTGAATGCATTGCCCTTCGAAAGGCATTAAGCGAAGGCATCCTCTGCTTAGCTCAATAGCCAGCATCAATAAAGGTGGGCCAGAATATAATTGCATATATAAGATAAAGGGCAGGATCACTGAATACTTTCACTAACATAATCTGTTTGGCAAAAGGTAATGTGGCTTCTCTACACATAAATCATGCCTGACTAATCGAATTGAGTTCGTTTGGGTGATACATATTTATGTGGAAACAAGAAACTGAGAATCTGGCTTGTTTAAACTTTCAAAATGTCTTGGAGAAAGTTTTACACCAAGGCTATTATGTTTTAATTAAATCACCAAAGAACTGGAAATGGGATCAAACTGCTTTCCATGATGGAAAATTGACATTGGAGTCAATGAATATTTATTATGTGCTTAGTTAGGAGCTATGGAAAATACAGAATATGACATATTCCTTAAGCTCAGGCAGATCCACAGTCACGTAGGAAAGGCTGCAGCAAAATTAAGTTAAATGTGCCAGGCGTGAAGAGTCACATCTTCAGGAGAAACATATCAACATAGGATTCCTTTGAGAATCAGATCTGAGATGAAGACGAGAGGCCAGAAAACTCCTGGGGAAAGAAATGGACTGGAAAAGATAATAGAGTTTTCCCCCAAACTCGCTGAACCCCCCCTTGCATATCAATATATCCTTCCAGGAAGGAATAAAACATTAAAATTCATGTTTTGTGAATGAATCTAAAAAGAATAATACATGACAATAGTGAAAAGAACAAATGAACTAAAAACAGATAATAGGATGCAAAGATATTCTAGACTGTGGATTATAATGTATGCTAAATATATGCAAATATATATGGGTGAGTACCTATATATGTTACCTCATACTATGTTTTTATAATGACTCCATAATTTAAAAAATAAATGCAGTAATGGAAGACATAAAAACTACTTAGGAACAGTCAGAAGATCTCTCCTAATCTATTCAAAATCTTGGAGCTTGCATAACATCCCTCTAATTGATAAATAGCACTATGGAATATTTTAATCTTCTGGTTTTATAATGTCCATTTCAGTTAAGCCATCATCATCACTTAATAATAACAATCTTCCTATTAAAAGCCTTACAAATGTATTTTTGAAGCAAAAAAACCCTCTGAAATCCATATTTCATGTAAGGCATAAGCAATATCTTAGTATGTAGGCTACTAACAAATTCTGGTTAAGATACATTTTTTAAATTTTACATCAAAAATCAGAAAACCTATTAATAAGATAATAATCATAAGCAATTCTTCAGCACATGCTGTTTCCAATGTCAACAGCTTATAATTTATTATGAAATATTGCATTCTGAGATGCATACTTGTTAAACTATTAGGTTGAAACTATATGAAAATATTCTTTGTCTAAGCTAGAATGTAAAACATGTCAGAATTCTCAGAAGATGCGGGAGTCTAAAAAGTTACCATGCATAATAGTCTTTCATCTAAATTCACCGTGGCGTTTATCACATGCCGGGCTCTCCCTTCCTTTTCTGCTCCCTAACGAAGATTTCCAGTCCTATTTGTAAGGGATAAAATGTAATTGACCTGGAAACAATGCAGAGAAGGATAAGTAAAGTGACCCAAGGGGCGAAGGAGGGTATTTAATGCAGATAAGTTAGGAACTTTGAACTATAATATGAAAGATGAAGACTGAGCAAGGCTGTTGAAAATCATGAGGGGTGATGGGAGCGAGAGAAAGAACTCGCTCATCCAACCAGAATCAGGAAAGGCAAGACAAGTCAGAGATAAATATTAGTGACCTAGCACTTCGTAGATAAAGGTGAACTAGAGTTATGGAGCCTCTATGTAATCAGAAGAGAAGAAAATTATATAAAAAACTCACAAATTCATCAGGGAGAAGATAATTAGTAGATGGGGGATTGCACATCCTTCTAACAGGAAGCATCCACTTCGTAAGGCACATGTTTTCAGGCTGGATTGGTGTCTTGGTTACGTAGTGTTGCTACAAAGAAATTCCACCAGTAGGTTGTTTCAACAAGCAGCCATTTAAGTTTTTCTTGGTTTGGGGACCTGGGAATCCAAATTCAGGGTGCTGGCCTTCCGGGAGGCTTTCTTTTCTCATTGGAAAGATTCTGTCTCCCTTCACCTTCTTTCTCCATTCCTTGGTGAACTTCACGTAATGTAAATTTTCCTTCTGTGCCTGTTACCCCATGCCTAATATGTTCATTTTGTATGCCAAAGACGATTGCTTCAGAACATACCCCATACAGATATGACGTAACAGAGAGAGCCCTACTCCAATGGGATTGCATCCATATTTATAGGATTTTTGTTTCTAGGACTCATATTTTGGGAGGACACACAGAATTCAACGTATAGCAATGGTGAGCCTGATCCATTAGTGCTTTTTTTAAGTGTTTGATGTCTCAGGCAAGCTCTAGATGGGAGATCTGAGGGCCAAATAAGGAGTGATTAACCAGACTGTGTGTTACAAAAAACTGGAAGCTCATCCTCTCCCAGAAACCACTGCTGCATCTGACAATAAATTTTGAGTGACTACTACTAAAATATATTTTCCTTATTTATGATCTCCAAGCTAACAAGTAAGAAAATATAAACATTTTAGAGGAACAATGAAGAGAAGATTCTGGAACTATACAAATATGGAAAACATATATGAACATCACATTCTTAACATTGTCTGAAAGGAAGGTATTTCTTCTGTAAGAATACTTGTTTGGGGGAAAAAAACTACTCACGAACCCAATTATTTGGATTGATACCTAAAGCGTCATTGTCATAATCATAATATTTATACAATGTGTTCATGATGCAATGTACATACAAAATAGGTTTGGGTTATTAAAAATAAAACAAAAACCTCACTGTCTTCTAGTCAATGATTCCTTAGTGACCCTAGAGAACAGGGTAGAACTGCCCCTGTGGATTTTTGAAATTGTAATTCTTTATGGGAGTAGAAAGTTCCATCTTTCTCTCAAGGAGGAGATGATGGTTTCGAACTGCTGACCCTGTAAACAGAAGCCCCATGCATAACCATAAGACCAGTGTTCTACCTCTCTCTCTCTCTCTCTCTCTCTCTCTCTCTCTCTCTCTCTCTCTTGCTCACTCTTGCTCTCTCACTTTCAAAGGAAAAGTAAAGCCTAGCTGAAGAAATGTGTTTTCAGTAATAATGGGTTAACTTTTAGAGATCATTGTATTTGGGAAAAGCAGATAAAGACAAATATCAGGCTATATATATATATATATATATATATATATATATGTTGGATCAGAATTCATGGAAGTTGCAATGAATGCATTGTAAAAGGGAAAATAGTCTAGGATTTTACCAGGATTATAAACAAATTAAATCAGGAAAATGAAGATTTCTCTTCATCACGAAGCCACCTCTTTAGAAAAGGTTCCAGCTGGAGTTAGAAGGGTAAATAGAAGTCCTTGCGATAAAATAATAGTTGACTTAATTCAATTGAGAGACTATTGCCCTTTTTCTACTTGAAAACAGATGCACTAGGTGCTTCCAATTATGTACCGAGAATCAGAACTCATTCTTCCCTCTGGTAAGAAAATTTAAAAGTAAAATCAATGCCTCTCTTCATGAAGGATAACTTGCCACTACTTTTGGAAATAACACTTTGGTGAAAAAAAAATGCCAAATACACTTCAGTTAAAGAACCAGAAAGAAAGCACCAACAACCAGATCCACTATACAATAGCTTTGCATCTGCCTCCCAGGGGAGCACTGACTACTCACAGACCAAGTGCTCAATGGCCTGTGTCCTATGGTGACACAGGACAAAGTTCTATTTCTTCCCTTATGCCTGACACAGAACAGGATTTACTCTGTACATTCTGTGTCTTCCAGAGGATTTTGTAATGAAGACATGGTCATAGATTAGGTTCTACCAAAAGGAAGCCAAAGATGTGTTGACTTTTTTTTTTTTAAATCAAAACACGTGGAAGTTTTTCAAATATCCTCTGTCTCAATATCTGCCAAACTTGTCGGATTCCTGTTTTGATTCTAGATCTCCTGACCCTGGGCAGACAAACATCTACCTTCTCAACATGCACTTGCTTCTGAAGATGCTTCATCTTATACTATCTCAGGAGTTCCTATTTGTTCAAACACATTTGATTATGGAGACTGGTTTTATTTCATTAATGGATTATAAAACAAACACCAAACTCACTGTCATTGGCTCAATTATGACCGACACTGACTCGATCATCTAGAACAGAGTAGAATATCCCTGTGGAGTTCCTAGACTATCAATCTTCATGGAAGTAAAACATCTCTTCTTTCTCCCTTGGAACATATGGTGGTTTTGAACAGGCAGTCTCAGGGCTAACAGCTCAATGTGTAACCCAGGATGGCACCAGAGCTCCTCAAACAGACTAGGGTTTTTAAAAAATAGTTTAAATCCACAGATTCCCGTCCTAGAGAACTCCACAGTTTTCTTGCCATTTTAGGTTTTGAATGAGATAGTTGATTAAACCATATTTCTCAAAATTTAACTTGTGTACCAATAGCTTGAGGATGTGATAAGTCTGTTCTCATTCAGTAGATCTCCTATCAGACTTGTGAAGCTACGTTCTTCACAAGCTTCATAAACATGCCAAAGACCATGCTTTGAGGGGCAAAGATAAGCAATTATTTAATCTGTTTCACCATGTTGTTTTATCCTGATTATATCTGACATGATGATTGCACATTTCTGTATCATTGAAGCTGCCATATTTCTGCTTCTAATGCTGCCTGGATCATCCAGCATTAGGTCCTTAAGTTGAATTCACAAAAAGTAGAAGCCCCAGTTGAGGCTAGTCAGGCAAATCCAAAGTCCTAGGGGACACAAATCCACTTCTCATCCCAGTAAACTTTGCATATACCAAGGAACATTTGACTTTCTATTTTACTTTCCAGGAGTTCTTATCACAACTTCTTAGAAGAGGCATATCTATTAAAAATAGAGTCTATGGCGGGCTGAGCCCCGGTGGCATAAGTGGTTGGTGTGGGACTGCAGTCTGCAGGCTTGGTGGTTCAAATCCAGCGGCGGCTCTCAGGAGTAGCACTGGGCAGCGTCCATGACCACCAGCGGAAGTGATGCCCATGAAACACACACACACACACAAAATAGAGTCCATGGCAGACACTGATTGCATCTCTGGCCAAATATCCGATATCCATCTTTTAAATATCACCATTTTATCAGCTCAAATGATACACGCCAAGCTCATCCATCCTTTACTGAACACAGTGGTTCTCAGGCTTCCTTATGTCATCAATCTTTAATGCAATTCCTCATGTTGTAATGATCCTCAACCATAAAATTATTTTTGTTGTTACTTCCTCGCTGTCATTTTGCTACCGTTATGAATTGGGCAACCCCAGTGAAAGGGCTGTTTGACCTCCAAAGAGGTCACGACCCACAGGTGGAGACCTGCTGACTTAACACATTCTGACCCCTCCTGAAATTAGCACTGCCCTTCCTTGCTTTCCCAGATGGAAATTGATCTATGATGGGCTCAAAGTCATTTCTCCACAGTTGCTTCTTTATCTCTACTCTGTAGAGCAACAGCATCGTCTGTTTTGGCCTATGGAGAGTATCAAATACAAAAGCATTAATTCAAACTTGCTGAATGGTCTGCTAAAGCTGGCACTGGAAACACCAGTGATTGAGAGAAATTTCTCAGTGTCACCTCGAATCATTGACACCCAGACCTTGTATCATAATGACCACACCTTAATTATGTATCTGTTTCTAGATATGTATGCAAATGAATTAAAAACAGGGACTAAACCATGTACTTGTGTGCTTATGTTCACTGAAGCATTATTCACCGTAGACAAAATGTAGAAACAACCTAGTGTCCATCCACATATGAGTGGATAAACCAAATGTGGTACATGTACAATGGAACATTTTGACACATTAAAAAGAAATAAAGTTCTGAAACCTGCTGCAGCATGGATAAACCTGGAACACATTATGCTTTGTGAAATAAACCAGACATAAGAAGGCAGATATTTTATTATGTCATTGACATGACATATCTAAAACAGAGATGTGCACAGAGACTAATTTATTTTAGTAGTTACTAGTGGCAGTGGGGAGAAAAGAGGAAGTTATTGCTAAGGATTTCTGGTTGGGGGTGAAGTAGCAACTTTACAAATAGCAGTGATGGTGGCATAATATGTGAACATGTTAATATATTAATTACACATATAAAATGGTTAATTGGAAAATTTCATTATGCTTATTGTATTTTACCACAATAATTTTTATTTTTTAATTTTAAAGTTTCCAAAAGTGACAGCCGTAACTACACTTTTAAAGGTCAGGAGATTTGCCTTTGGCTTTTACAGCTGAGAAGTTTCATCACTGTTTCTGCAGGATGTTGAGCTGCTTTGACTGTGAAATGAAATGTCTATTGTTGCAGAGATTTATCTCAAATATAACAGCTTCCCCCGCGCCCTTTTTACACATAAGTTCTTAGATAGAAAAGGTTGAGAAATTCTAGTGAGCTGCTTAGGGACATTTCCAAATTCCCTATAAGAAGTAAACATGATGGCACAAAACAGATGACAATACAAAGGAGAAGGTATTAATTATCAACATAAATGGGAAGTATAATACTGTTAATGTTGTAAATAACATTAATTTAATGTTATAAATAAAATACATTCCTATGAGAAGCTAAATTATAGATTTCTATATGTAAATTTCATTATAGAAATCAAAATGATCAATTTCTTAAGGTAGGTACAACTTTATGCAAAGAATGCATTTAAAGTAGAACACATAGGGCTTTTTGGCTAAGATCAAGTGAAGTAGAACTCATATAGGAAATACATAGAAAATAAGAAAAAGAGGATTGCAGAAATGTAGGTGAATATTAAACATAGCACATAAAAGCTCAAGTGGTTTAAATACTGAGACCTCATACCTTCTTTCATATTAAATTTCAAAATTCTACCGACTAAAATTTAATACCTTTTATATTGCAGTTCCAAAATTCTATTCTTAGTGCACAGACTACATAAAGTTAAAAATGGAAAGGCATAGTTAAATAGTTGGGGCATAAATAAATATTATACTGGTTTCACAGATGTTTCCAAATTGGAAACAAATGTATAATCCACAGATATTAAAAGACTTTACTTTAATTAAGTAAGGGGCTTTTGTAAATAGGAAAATAGTAAATTGGGCTGTTTTATAGTGTGCTCATTTCTTTTACTGAAATGATTGATTGATTTGGAATAGTTCAAGGTAAAAGCAATTTGCATTTGTTCTGTTTAGGAGCAAATTCTCTATTAAAAATCCTAGACAAAGAATTCAGTAGCAGTGAAGTATATTCAGTGATATATAAGTTAAGGAAAATTATACCAGTGTTCTCCACCACCAATTAAGAATTAGATTTTAAAGTTGACATAAGCGATCTCATTGTATAAAGAGATTGACAGCTTGGCATAATGAAACAGGTAATAGTATATCAGGTATGGGACTGATGAGAGAAAAATTATAATTTGAACAATGACAGAAGGAAGGATTCAAGATGGTAACAAACATGCAATAGGTGATACTCAAGAGAGTTTTAGCCTATTACATACACACAAGTGTCATGCCTCATGGGTCACGTCCTTGATAGTATCTTATATCTCATTAAATTGACCCTTAAGCACACAGAGGAAGTTCCATTAACACAATGAAGCATTGAAAATGCTTTGACTCTAAATTTGTAATGGTACTTACAATAAGTAATCATGTTCTAGGACTCATTTTTCCAGATGTTCTCAGAACTTCTTTAATTTTTCATTTTGTTTTATTTCTCAAGCTATTAATTAGGTGCTATCAAGTGGGCTCAACTCATAGTGACTCCCTAAGAGAAGGAAACACTACCAAATCCTGACCCATCACCCGAGTCTTTGGTTTAACTCAGAAGAGGAGAATCTCTTTATTACAACAACATTGCATTTAGAGAGTCACCGCTGGTGAGCATCTTTCTGCTCTATTGGGAGAAAGAGCATTTTTCCTTGAATGCATAACAGTTTAAGTAAAGCTGAAAATAGTTTCCAAAGATCTACAACCTTTCAGCAGAAGACTAGAGAGATTTGCAGGGAGGAAGAAACTCTAGTGATACTAGGGAATAGGAGATGGGACATTAAGGACAAGATTAGAGGTCAAAACCACCAGGCACTCTGGGGGAGAAAGACGAAGTTGTGTTCTCGGGTAAAGATTTATCGCCTCAGACATCTTCTGTAAAATCACATGGGTCTCAGACTCCCAAAGGGGCAGTTCTACTCTGTCTGATAGGAGGTCTATCAGTCCAAATGGACTTCAAGGCAGTGCTTTGAGTTCTTTTGCTCTTTGGGCATTAAGTAATCACTTGGAGTCTTCTGAGCTTTTGAACCAGGTGATATCATCCTATCCATGTGCATGTTCATGTATGTCCACCGACCTTGGTAAGTAAGATTTTTATTTAGCCAATGTGAAACCACAGCTCCTGTGCTAACTGAAACATCCCCAAATAACTTATTTGTGGTACCATTTCCATAGTCACAGTATTCCCATCTTACTATAAAATCTAGTTGTTCTCTAATTCTGTTTCTCAACAATTATTATCACCCACTAAATAAATAAACCAAAATATAAAAATGATGTGGTCATCTTAAATGATGAAAAGTCATTTAACAAAAACACTCAGCTTAATAGGAGTAGAAAGGAAATCACTCAACTTAATAGAGACTATATACATGAAAACCGAGGACCCACACATAGCTCAATGGAGAAAAACTGAACGAGAACTCTTTTCCAATGGGAACCAGAGAAGAATGCCTTTTATCACAACTCTTATTCAACATTGTGCTGGAATTTCTAACCAGGGATATCAGACAACAAAAAGAAATTGTCAAAGAAGAAGTGAAACACTTAATATTTTTCAGATGATAAAGATAGATAGATAGACAGATAAATAGATATGCAGAAATTCCCAAAGACTTGACTAAAATATCATTGGAAACAATTGAGATATTTGGCAACAGGTCATGATTCAATTTAACCTACAAAAGTCAATTAGCTTTCTGTATATTATCGAAGAGATGATTGAAAAAGAAATCAACTTCTACTTCCACCACCGGAGAGCAGTGATGCCCCCCCCAAAAAAGAAAAAGAAATGAAAAAGAAATCAAGAAGATAATTCCATTTACAATAAGAACACACACAAAAATGCAATATTGAGGACTAAACTTAATCAGAGAAACAAAAGATATGTACAAAGAATGCCACAAAGCACTAGGCCTACATTAATGGGAGAATATTCTATGTTCCTGGAGAGAAGGATTACCATTTGTGAAAATATCAATCCTACCCAAAGCAATCTATAATTTTAACATAATTCAAATCCAGATCCCAACTTCTCCCTTTAAAAAAAAATGGAAAAACTAAAATTGCTACCTTCATATGGAGAAGGAAGAGATCCAGGGTAAGCAACAAACAGTTCAGAAAGAATACAGAAGGCCCCTCATTTCCCACCCTCAAAATCGGTTACACAGTCACCTTAGTTAAAACAGCCTGATACTTGCACATTGAGAGATGTGTAGACCCAATGAAAAAGACAAAAGAATCCCGAAATAAATACATATCTCTGATCTTCAACAAAAGGCAAAAAACATGAAGTAGGACAGACATGGTATGTCTAGCAAATGAGGCTGGCGACATTTAATTTCCAACTGCAGCAGAATGACACGGGGCCTATACCTGACCATACAGAAAGCACACTCAACATGGACTAGGGGCCTAAATATAGACCTCAGAGCTACAAATATCATCTATCAGAAATTGGGACACACTTAAGGGTCCTATTGCAGGGTCTAGACACACTGGCAAATAAAGCAAAGGAAATGACACATAGTAGGTGACAAAACAGGTTACTGAGACCTACAAAAAATAAGACATTTTGTGCAGCCGAAGACTTTTAAAGAGCAAAATGAGAACTCATGGAGTGTGATGAAATCTTTGACAACACAGTAAACAAAGGACAAATCACTGGGATCTATAGAAAACTGCAACATCTTCATACGAAAGAGATGACTAACACAATTAAAAAGCAGACAACAGACACGAACAGTTTACAAAAACGAGCATCCAAATGGCCAAAAAACTTATGAAGAAAGATTCACATTCCCTAATAATCAGGGGATACCAATTAAAGGAGAAATTAGATGGTGCCTCACACCGACCATAACAGCCAACTTAAATCCCAAACCAGAAAACAACAAATGGTAACAAGGGTGGGAGGGATTAGAGCTCTCATACACTGCTGATGGGTCTGTAAATAAGTACATCCACTATGAAAATGATACGGCATTACCTGAAGCTAAGAATAGAAATCCCACAAATCTAACAATACCTTGCTGGGTATACAGTCTAATAAATTACAAGTCATAGTATGAACAGGGATATACACTCCCATGTTTACTGCAACACAGTTGACCATAGCAAGACATTGGAAACAGTCCAAATAACTATAAGAAGACAAATGGATAAAGAACCTTTGGTATCTACACATCACAGAATATTATGCATCGCTAAAAAGAAAACAATCATGAAGCTGGGAAAGACCAAATGACATGGACAGACAAGTTAGTCAATGACAAAAGAACTAACATTGTATGAGATCACTGCTATATGGATAAAAATCAAGACAAACATGTACATGCCCCTGTAAAAGATTTGGGAAGTTGCCAAAGGGTGGAAGGGAGAAGAAGGGATGATCAAATAGCAGATGTGTTCGTCTGGCTAGACTAGAGAAACATTCGTAGACACTCATTTATGTATAGGAAAGAGCTCTACATAAAGAGCAATTGTACATTAAAAAAACACCTCGGCCCAGTCCAGATCAAGTTCATAAGCCCATATATCCAGTACAAGTATACAAAGTCCTCTTCAGACTCACACAACACATATCATGATGCCAAGGGCAGGAAGATTACAGACCAGTGGGTGGGAAGTCTTGTGGATCCAGTGCTGGTGGAAGCATCTGAGTACTGGCATGGGTCTCCACATGGCTGCTCTAGCTCCAGGGCTCTGGCTGCTATCAGCATAACTCCATGTGACTTGTCAATAGAAATGTCTTGTGTGAAGTCAGTGTTTATCTTCTCGTTTATCAGCTATTATCTTCTAGTGCCTTCAAATGAGGACATCAAGCAGCAGCCTGATTGGTAGGCTAAACTCCATCGCTTCATGCCTAACAGTCTCAATTTGGTACCAGATTATGTAACTACCACAGCAGAGTAGAGGGCTGACAGCTGTTGACTTTAATGAAAGGGAAGATGGAGATTCACACGAAGAAAAAAAAAGAAATTAAGGAGGGGTTAGGTAGAAAATGGGTTGGTTAATGAGTTGATTGAAGTTTTCAATACAAAAGCGTTAGTATGAAATATTAACATTCCACCTAATTCAAAGTTTTGAAAAAGCAATTCTATTGGACGTAGTAAGATTTCCCAATGTAGTCTACTAGTATAGCCCCTTGTAACCCTTGAATAAAAAGGTACAGTGAAAAAAGAGCTGATATCAAGGGCTCCACGGAAAGTAAATGTCTAGAAAAGAATGATGGCAAGACATGTACAAATATGCTTGATACAATTAATATGTGGATTGGTATTAGCATTGCAAGAGCACCCAATAAAATGAACTTTTAATATAAAAAATGAAAAAAACTATCCTGAGCTTTCTTCCTAATGTAGTTTTCTTTCTTTTTTCAAAATTCTTCATAACAAACCTTCATGATCATCCTGTGTCCTTAGAAATTATTTATCATAATTATCTTTAGAATTTCAAAGACAGTTTTTGAACACAATTTGTGCATTGGCTGCTTTGAATGGAATCTAATTGCTGCAGCAATCGGGTCTCCCAAGAAGTCATTGTTTTGATTGCATCTCTGTCTTTAATGGCATCCTAATGAGATTAACGCTGGTTTGTTATTGAGAGAATTGATCTGCAGCCATCCACTGATTGCAGATGTATTTGAGCATCCTCCTTGAAATAGACAGGAAGCCTGGCAGCAATAGTTTTTGACTGACACTCCTACTTCTGAGAATCAGCCAATGAATATATTTGAGATCGCTAAAGTCCAATCCACAACCTATCATGGAGATGACATAGGACTGAGCAATGTTTCCTTCTGTAGCACGGAAAAATAACCATGCATCAACAGGTAGCAACCACCACTGTCACGATCAATATATTTTTGGCACAGTTCTAGGAGCTGGGATTAGAGGATAGGATAGTATAGCCTTTGCCCTCAAGATAGTTACAAAATAATAGGAAAGCCTTTTTTAACATTAAGCACCTAATGAAATATACCAAAATAGGTAAGTATATAGAACTCTTTAGTGATTCATGAGTAGAGGACAAAAGGGAATATATGGTCTCAGCCCTTGGGAACTGGGAGGTGAATAGAATGCTTGGCCCCACATGTACATACACACCCACATACATACAGAAGTAAAGCACAAAGATTATGCACAGATACTCACTCAAACCAAAATTAGAGTTTGAAAACATATGTTTCATGTGGACACCACACACATACTCAGCCCAATGGACAAATGCTGCTTCATGCTTATCTTAGAAATGAATCCTTGACGCCAGACTCGATGTAAATCTTGTGCTTCCATTTGAATACAATTCACTAGTGAATATTATACTGATCATAGTTCTATCTGTATCTGCTTATGCACACAAATAGGGCACTCTTTGAAAACTGCCTTCTGTTGTGTCAACAATGTTTGTGGGGACTTTATAACTTCCCATTTTGCTACATCGATAAGACTTGTGTTCATGTTGATATTATCATTTAATCCTAGCAGGGTTTTAAATGCTCTCCTTGAAGGTTGAATCTACTTTTAAAATTAAAATATTGTCAAGTCTTAAAGTTTGTACTATTTATTTCACTTTTAGGATCACTATCATCAAGTCAATGTCTTCTCATTACAGCCTTAGAGGACAGGGAAGAACAGCCCTGGTTAATTTCTGAGGCTGTAACTGTTTGGGACAGTAGAAAGAGTCATCTTTCTCTCCACTATTCAGATATTACTCATGAAAAAAAACCAGAAAGTGACATCAAGTATTAGCTGGCTTGGGATTAACAAGGAATTGAGAAAGAATTAATGAACAAATCACTTGAAAACTTTCCTCCATCATTCCTTCTGAAATTCTCACTCTCAGCATAAACTTCTCACCACACTCTATTCTTCTTTTGTAATTATATAATAGCTTATTATTTTCAGGTTCAAAAGGATCTATAAGGTCTCCATTCCATAAAGCATTCTCTAATATAGCTTTACTTAGTATTGAGATGAAATAAGGATTTTGTGACGAGCAAAGCACCTGTTAAAACATATTTGTTTTGCTTTCCTCTTGTCTTGTTAAAGGACTATGCCCCAATTTGGTGTTCAGAACCCAAAGGGAAAGAGAACATTAGAAAGGGCGATCTCAAAGGTATAATATCTTATCATCATTCCTCTTCATTCTTTTCACCCTCCTTATTACTTACCAACATGAACACCCCAGAAATTAATTCAGGGGGCCTTTGACTCATGTACTTTGGACATGCTGCCAGGAGAAATCAGTATCTGGAGAAGAACACCTTGCTTCTTGAGGTAGTGGGGCGGTGAAAAGAGGAAGACCTTCGACAACATGGATTGACGGAGTGGCTGTATCGATAGACTCAGACATAAGAATACTCACGAGGATGGCACAGGACTGGGTAGGATATATATATTTTTTGCTGTTGTTGGCCAAAGGATCATTATGAGTTGGAACTAAGTCAACCGTTTAAACCTAACCATACCCTTACCTCATATTCCAGTCACATCATACAAGTTGATTTCATTCTGCGACCAGTCTTGTTGCTCTAATGATAGATACTACTGATGCTTTCATCTTACGGAAATGAAGCCAGAGCATGGGAAGATAAAGATTCTTCCATAAGATTCAACAAATAGAAGGAGCTTTCCTAGGCATACGACTGGAACCAGAATACCTTGTCACCACTATATTCCATATGGACCACTTTGCTTTTCGCACATAGTAAAGGACATGTGTGGTAGTTGCATAATCTGGTGTCAATTTGAGGATTCAGAGTATAGGGGTAGAATCTAGCTGCCAATTAGGATATGGTCAATGATATGGGCTGTGTGGGAATGGCCTTCTCCTGAGGATTCTGGGAACTCCTGTATTCCTCATTGGAGGTGGAAAACACTCGTTCTCTTGGCTTACTCCTTACGGCACATCCTGTGGAGAAGACACATGGAGAGAGGCTGACCCCTGCCAGAACTGAGATGCTTACCTAGACACTGGATCCACAAGACTTTCAACCTACTGGCCTGTGATCTTCCTGTAATCAGCGTCATTGCAGGTGTTTTGTGAGTCTAAGGAAGACTTTATAGATTGGTATCAGACAGTTGGGTTAATATCAGACTTATGGACTTGATCTGGCCTGGACTGGGATGCTTTTATCAATATTCAACTGCTCTTGCATATAAAGCTCTTTCCTATACCCATATGAGTGTCTATGAATTTTTTTCTCTAGTCTATCCTAACTAACACAACATGGAACTATCTTAGTCACTTGGTGTAGCCATAATAGAAATACCACAAAAAGGTGCTGTCAACAAACAAAACATCATTTTCCCACATTTCAGGAGACAACAAGTTCAAATTTAGGGCATGGCTTTAGAGACCATTCTTTCTCATCTGTTTCAGCTTCTGGTATCTGCCAGAAATCCTTCATATTCCTAGACACATAGCAGTATCTGGCGATCTTGTCTGTCTTCCTCTTCTTTCTGTGTGTCACTCTGTCTATACTTCTCTGTGTCTATTTTGTGTGTCTAATCTCACAGAAGTGATTAGATATAGGTCTCCCTCTACAGGGATAATTTTCCAGCTAGCATAGTAAAGTTTTTCAATAAGATAATATCTATAGGGACAGAGGTCAGTTTGTCAATGAATATTTTAGGGAACATAAGTCTGTCCATAATAAATATGGAGAAGCTTTAGCAATTGTCATTCCTGGAAGGGAAACGATTGGTGAGACCAATGGAAGAGTCTTCTTCCAAAAGAATGAGCTAACAGGAGAGTGAACACTCAACATAAGAATGTAGAATTCATACATGCAAAGTCATACGAAACAAACGAAGAGGAATCTATATATGTGAGATTTAAAAAAAAAACAGCTCAGGGAAAATGTCATCCTACAAAAAATTTACCAACATCTTCTTATATTATGAAACAGCTACTTCTCACTTCTCTCCAGCTTATAGAGTTATCTGTGTTGAGAAAGAATCAAGTCTGCAAAGCCCTTGTCTCCTTGAACTAGTGAAGAAGGAACCTGCAATCCTCATGTGGAGATTGATGAAAGACCCAGGACCCTTCAATTAGTTGTAAGTACCATAGCTAGTTATGGTACCATTACCAACTAGTTAGTTGTAAGTACCATAGAAAAAGTATACATGGATGCATGTTTTTCCTACTTCACTGGAGAAACAAAGATAAAGAGAGACAATGGAGAACTAACTATAACAGGTATATTAAAAAAGAGAAGACAGCTGCATAGCAAACACTAGTAAACTAAAGTTTTTTTCAAGTGTTTTTTTCCTCTTTTTTTACTGGAATTTAAGTCAAGATTTAAAGAGCAAAATGACTGTTCAATAATTCTAACACTGTTAGTTCAGGATATTGTTTGTGATTATTGTTCCCAAACATCTTTCATTTTTATTTTATTTTGCTTGGGGTGAGGGGAGATCCAGCCATAGCTACACCTGTGATGGTTACTCACAAGTTACCCTCTTAGAACAATGCAGAACTCAAGAAACCCAAAAAGAAATTGTCCATAGAATTTACATTTTTTGTCAGGGGGAACTATGATTTTTTTTAATGGATTAACAGGAGTCACAAGGCCAAGATAAAACACTCAGAGGGCTTCACTTCCACATAGCTTCCAGGACCAGACCCCATCAAAACCTCAAAATTACATGGCTACGGTATATGTTCCCAAAATTCATTTGTCTCCTTTGGCATAGGCAGCATTCATATTCAACTCTAGTTGATATTATAGTAATTAACAGTCCAGGAGATGGGCCAACCTAATCTAATTAAAGTTTCTTAGGGAATCATCATCATGAATTAATGCTTAATGTGTTGTATGCTGCAGAAGTAAAATAACAGATTCATAGTCCCATGTTTTAATGACTCTTGACATCTCGGTGAAATTGGAAGAAATGTTTTTCCCCAGCAGCATGGCATAGTGGGAAATGAAAAGGGAAAATCATATAAAATTGCAGATAATAATCTGGAGATTCCACAGGGAGCCACCATTTATAGACAAGGCAAATGGTATAGCATTTAAACAGCTAAATGTACCCCTGTGAGTGAGGTGGCACCATAGAGGATTGGTCTTTCATGCCAGGAAGTACTGGGAGTAGTATTTTGTTTGGGGGTGGTTATTTGCACACTTATTGATGGTGGCATTAGCTCTGTGGCCATTGTAGAACCATTTGTAAAGCTTTTTTTGCTTTTGATCATTAATTATAATGAGACATATTCTGCCTGTAAGCATGGGTTTTTAAATACTGTGCCCACAAAAAATGTACTCTCATATAAAATTGGTTACATTTCTCCTCCGTCTTTGGAACATGGACTATGTATTTCAAAAGAATGAAAGTGCTAATAAACTCAACTATGTGATGTCATCCATTTTATGTCCTGGGATTAACATACTGAGATTCTTTCTGCTACTAGGAAGCAGACAAAATAAACTGTACTCATCTCCCCACATCTATACCAAACAAATTCCCATGACCATCGAGTTATTTCCAAGTCATAGTGACCCTATAGCGACCAGACGTCCCACTTTTTAACAATTTAACAACATCCCGGGGCATTTTAAAATTAAAAGAAATACATTACGATACTATTTTTGTGTTCTATGAAAATTTTTCTTGATCCATATAGAACAAATTTTTGTTTGTTTGTTTTTTGGGGGAATCACTGCCCTCAGGTGGTGGGAGTAGGAGGCCCAGCCTTTGCTCCATGGAGCTGGAATCGAACCTCCATCCCAGTGGGCTGCAGTCCCACGCACAACCACTATGCCACCAGGGCTCAGCCCCATATAGGCCAAATTTTTAATCAAGCACACACACACACACACCCCTCCCCAGTCAATGGTGTCCCACTTAAAATCTGGTCACTTTACGGAGGAATTCTAAAACTGTCAATCTTTACAGGAGCAGCAGACAGCCTCATCTTTCTCTTTCAAAACAACTGGGAGATTTGACACACCAACCTTGGAGTTTGCAGTCTCACACCCAGTTCACAGGACCACTAAGTCTCCTTTCTGAGTCTAGAGAACATAGATATTCAGTGTTAGCTCCACTGATAAATTAATGACATATTTAACTTCCCTATCAGCTTTCCCTGAGCACTTTCCCTCTCAGTGTTTGAAAGAAGATACTTTGATCTCTGTGGTGGTTAAGGTTTATTGTGTCATTCTGGCCAGTAAGCACACGTGGGATTAATTGAAGGGGCGAGGAGATAAAATGCCTCCGTGAGCCGTGCCTTTCTAGTTCTCGGGTTTCTTGCTCTCTGATGGTTCGACCAGCATGTTCCCTGCTTCAGCAAGCAAGGCTCGCTTCCTTTGAGACATCCCTGAGGAGAAGCCACCATGGACCAACCCTGATGTAGCCCTGAGTGTGAGAGTCACGTGAGCCCCCTGCCAGCAGTGAGAGGCTGACAAGTTCATTGATTTGGCTTTCCTCCTGCAGTTAGCGTCATTGCATGTGTTTTGCAAATTTGAGGAGGACTTTGTAGATCCGTGTCAAACATCTGGGTTAAAGTGGGACTAATGGGTTTGGACTGGACTGGTTGGGATATATATATAAAGTTTATATTTCGCATTAGCCAGCTGGGCTCAGTTTAGATGATTCCAGTTTTGTTGGTGGCATCTAAAGCATCATAGTCAGGAACCCATCAAACATACGCCTTCTTCTCACCATCAGGCCTCGTGAAGGTGTTGACCTTGGCTGCCTCAGTGTCACAGAGCTTCTTCACAGCCTGTTTGATCTGGTGTTTGTTGGCTGTGACATCCACAATGAACGCGAGTGTGTTGTTACCTTCGATTTCCTTCATGGCAGACTCTGGGGTCAAGGGGAACTTGATGGCATAATCGTCCAGCTTATTTCTCCTGGGGTGCTCTTCTGAAGGTATTTGGGCTACTCTCTTAGTCTCAGGGTCTTGGGCCGCTGGAAATTGGGTGATCTGTTGATCTTCTTTTTGTGACTGTGAACACCATTCAGCAGGGTCTTCTTGGCTTTTAAAGCCTTTGCTTTGGCTTCTCTTTTGGGAGGGGCAGGAACTTCCTTCTTCACCTTCGGCGCCATCTTCGTAAAAAGGTGAGATGCTTTCTTAAAGTACATTTGCTCTTTATATGAAACTTTCTCTTATATACATATGAGTTTTTGTGGATTTGTTTCTCTTGTCAATGCAGACTCACATACTCTTGAATGCCATTCATTTCGTTCCAGTTCACAAAGACCCTAGGATACAATGTAGGACTCCTCTCAAGGGCTTCCAAAATTGCTCTTTAAAACAGCAGAGACCCTCACTTTTCTCCTAAGCATCAAGAGAGAGATTTGAACAGCTGACCCATGGTTAGCAGGCCAAGTGCTTCCAGAATTCCTTTCTAATGCAGTGATAAATACCAAGGAAAGTGAGATACAAGGGACTATTGATATCTATCAGGTTAGCGAAAATTACATCTAGGCAGTACCGAGTGTTGGTGAGGACCTTAGTACTATTAATATTTTTGCATAGAATTGTAAGAGAGATGGTGAGAACTTGACCAAACTCCTCTGTGCCTCAGAATCCAGTTTTATCTAGAGAGTGGTTGCTGAACAGGAGGCTACAACATTATCCTGCAGCTGGGTGAGGCCTTGAAACTAGTTCTCATTAATTCAGGTAATTCGGTATCAGCACTTCAAAGACCATACCTTTGGAAAGTACAAACTTGCTTTCCTCTCCACTCTCCAGATATCCTGAGTGACAAAACCACAGCTTGTCAAGAAGCTAGGTTCTTGAACTACTGCCTAGAGGAAAGCAAACCACACCCCAGAAGCAACTGGAGAGGGTCAATGTATTCAGGTCTCACTTTATCACTGTTAGACTATATTGATCCGTAGATAGCTCGATGACTAATTTGATCATGCCAGGAAAACTGGAAGTGGACAAGCTCACCACCCAGCAGTTGCACTCCCTGATAAGTATCCTGAGCAACATTTACATAGTGCACAAGAAGCTATCCATTACATCACCATTTATAGCAGTAACATAATAGCAGTACTTGGATGTTAATTAATTATGGGATGAATAAACAATGATATGCACATATGACAGAATGTACATATGATGGAGTAGCAGAAAATATTTAAATAAAATAAAATTTATATTATACCATAAAAGGATTATGTATTCTTATGCACAAAATCAAAAACATAAGTTTTGTGGGGACAGGAGTAAATTGAATGATTGCAGCAAGTATAACTAAGCATGGCATTATTTATTAAAGATGCACATAAATCAAAATTTTGTTTATAACTTATTAAATGTGGGTATAAAAAAATCAAGAGTTAAATTTGAAATATCACATGACTCAAACAATAGAAAGAAAAAGTGAATTTTACTTAAGGTCAAGAAAAACTTTGTTGGATAATTTTTGTATCTTAAGAAACATTATGTCTATATTTTTATTTGTTAATGGTTTTGAAAATGAAATATAGGTAAAAAGAGAGAAGCAAAAGTGAGTAAATATTGACCAGTTAGATAATGAATGCTGGAGATAGTAATACAATATGAAACTGTATATTCCTATCCCTCATAGCATAAGACATAACACATGAACAATGAACTCTCCCAAGACTTACTACCTTGTTCTACATTATCCCAGAACCTCCACACAAGGACTGTAAAAAAATTCAGATTGGTTTGATTGATCATGATGACTTCTCAGTTTCAGCAACTTTATCATTTATAAATTATGAAAGTAACTAACCATGAAGTCTCCAGTTAAGGAAGTAAGTTTATAGAGTCAGGAAGCCATCTAGGAGCCATTGTGATGCAAGAGATAAATATTGCAGCGCTTTCAAAAGGTCAGTGGTTTGAATCGACCAGGTACTCTGTGAGAGAAAAATGTGGCCACGAGCATCCACAAATATTCCCAACTTGGAAAATCTTAGGGAGCAATTCTACTGTGTCCTAGATTATTGCGATGAGTCAGAGTCGACGGCTTATTTGGGTTTGGAGTGTAACCATCTCCAGAATCTAGTTCAAAATCCAGAGTTACCATCCAACTTCTGTCATCTGGTAATAGTTTGGGATGCCTTTGTGTTTCTGTATATCTGTACTTCATTCTTTGTGTGACTGGTCATTCACTTTATAAAAGTACCACGTATTGCTTATCCATTCATCTGTGAATGAGATTATTAATTGCTTTGGTTTAGAAATAATTTGAACAATGCCGCATCTATAGTCCTGTGGAGACATATGTTTTTTGTCTGTAGGGAAGAATAGTGGGCTGAATGGTGGTTACACAAATTATATACCTACTTGAAACTTGTGCAGGTGACCTTATTTAGGAAAAAAATGTATACACACATTTATATATATGCACACACACATACATTTGCATATTACGTTAGTCCAGGTAGACTAGAAAAACAAATTCATAAGCAAGCATATGTATATAAGGGAAAGGTTTATTTTCTTTTTTTTCCCCCATATTTCTGCTCTGGTGGGAGTAGGAAGCCCAGCCTTGCTCCTGGAGAGCTGCTGCTGGATTTGAACCATCAACCCTGTGGGCTGCAGACCAAGGGAAAGGTTTATATACAAGAGCAACTCTACATTAAAAAAAATCTCAACCCACTCCAGTTCAAGGTCGTAAGTCCAACATGAGCCCATATGTCTGATACCAGTTTATAAAGTCTTCTTAAGTCTCATGAAACACATGCAATGACTCTGTATGCAAGATGATCACAAGCCAGATGGGTAGAATGCTTTTAGATGCAGTGGTGTTGTAAACATCTCAGTATTGTCAAGAGTCTTCTAGTGACTCCTCCAGCTTCACAGGCCTGGTTCTATCAGGTTAGATCCATGTGGCTTCTCCTCTGAGATGTCTCACAGAGGGTCTTGTCAGTATAGCACCTCCAAGCCAGTGTTAACAGTAGAGAGTGTCCAAGGAAGTGAACTTAGAGGGATAGTGTCTCCTGCCTCCAAGAATAAATTACCACATTCCCCAGACTTCCCAGGAGAAAACCATGCTCACACAGAGATTTCATAAAAACCTTGAGAAGAAATCACTCTCATTTATCTGTGTGGTCCCTACATCATGTTACTTAGTGTCCTTATAAGAGACAGACCAGAGGGTACAGAAAGAAGGGACAAAGTCAAGTGACAATGGAATGGGGAATTAGCTGTGCTTCCATAAATCTAGGGATGCTTGAAACTCCTAGGTGCTAGCAAAAAGCTGACAACGAGATCATGGCCATACAGACATTTTGAGTTTGGACTTCAAGCCTCAGAGATGTGAGACAATACATTTCAGTTATGTTACGTGACCAACCATATTGCAATTTCTTGTGGTAGTTCTATGATATTAATACAGGAGATACTTAAGAGTATTGTTGGTTTCTATGATATTAATACAGGAGATACTTAAGAGTATTCTTGGTTCATTTATTAAATGTACACTTAAATTTAGGGGAAAAAGAACCAAAATGGTATCTCTTAGAGTCCTCAATAAAATGATTTAAAAAAAATGCAAAAGCAAAACCAACAAAAGAACAGTGGAATAATTCGGAAAAGGTTAGCAAGAATCGTAGGACCACTTGGAAAATATAAGCAATGTCACTAAATTGTACATATAGAAGCTGTTCGTATGGTATACTTTCACCTATGCATATCTTCACCAAACAGTTTGAAAACTTTTATGTATAAACAGTGGTTGCATGTGTCAAGGTCACAATTCTTATTTTAAAGAAAGAAAAATAATGTAGGGCTCTGGGTGGCAGCAACTCATGAGCACTTACCAACCAACAACATACTCAGAGGCACATCATCATGGCATTAGCAGTGTGGCAAGATTAAAAAAAAAACAAAAACAATGAACCTTCTTCAGAGATGTGCTTCTGGGATGTGTGGCACCGGATGGCCTTGGCAGTTACACCTACTGTCAACTTGAATAAAGGGGTGGAGTCTAGCCTGTCAATCGGGTCGTAGCCAATTATGCCTCCTCTGTGTGGGTATGGATTCTGGGAACACCTGTCTTCCTTCTGGAAGGCAGGACACACAATCTCTGCTTCACCTTCCTGTTAACAAGCCATGTGGAGTTGTGCTGATGGCAGCCAGGGTCTTGGAGCTAGAGAAGCCCCATGGAGATCCATACCAGTGCTGAGATGCTTTAAGCACCACTGGATCCACAAGACTCTCCACCAACTGGCGTAGGATCTTCCTGCATTTGGTATCATTGCCTGTCTTGTGTGAGTCTGAAGAGGAATTTTATGGACTGGTATCAGACATATGGGCCAATATCAAATTTATGGACTTGATCTGGATTGGACTGGGATGTTTTCTTAACATACAATTGCTTTTTGATATAAAGCTCTCTCTTACAATTAAATATCTCGGGATTTCTTTCTCTAACCCACATAGACAAACACAACAGTCCCACAACAGTCACTATTTCTCCACTAACCCTTGTGCTCAAATCTGTTTATATATGTATTGTCTGGATCTACAGATATGATATATGGGACTTCTTTGCCCACCTGGAAGGCACTAAAGACTTTGATGCAAAAAAAAAAAAAGCCAAATTGTTTTTGAAAATGGTTATATAATTCTACATTTTCCAAAGGGTTTTAATTTCTTAACATTATTTTCAGCACTTGGTGTTGTCCACCTTTTAATGTTATTTTAGTCATTCCAAAGGGAAGATGGGTGGTTAATGTCTCCTAGTGGTTAATATTTGCATATCCCCATCACTGGTGGAGTAGTGGTTAAAAATTGGGCTGCTAACTGCAAGACCAGTAGTTCAAAGTTACCAGCTGTTCCTGGAGAGAAAGACAGGGTTTTCAACTTCTGTAAAGTTACAGTTTCAGAAGCCCACAGAGGCAGTTCTACCCCGTCCTTTGGGGGTGCTATGGGTCACCTTTTACTGAATGGCAGTGAGTTTGAAATGACTCATACTGCAATTCAACTATGCAAGTGATTATATACTATTTTTTGTATCTCTGATAAAGTATCTGTTCAGAGTTCTGCCCATTTTCTTACTATGAGGTATGTCTTCTTCTTAGTGGGTTATAAGACACTATAACAAACAAACAAACATTTTTTTTAACCATTCCATGTGGTAGTTGATGGCTGAGAACCAATGTTATTGAAGAAAGGAGTCAAACTTGCACAGAAGACACTGGCAAAAGCTAATTGCTAAAGAAAAACTTTAGATGGTTGTCACAATGGTCACATCAGCAGGGAACTCCTAGAACTTCTAACCGAATTCAGAAGAGGAAATGGGGGATTTCATGACTGGTGTCAGGTGGTTTGGGGTTGAAAGCAGAGAGTACCAGAAAGATACCTGTGTTTGATTGACGATGCTAAAAAAACTATGCAGATTATAAAAAGACTATGGATAACATTACGAAGGATATGGATTCTCTGTATGCTTAAATGTCCTCATGTGGAAGCTGGACAGAGTCTCACGGTGGTCATTCAGACCAAACACAAGGAACACTTTGCAGTTTAAAATAAAGTGGGAGTCGGTGCTATTTCCTTTCATCGTACTTATTCAATTTGTATACTGAGCAAATAATCTAAGAAGTTACACTACATGAAGAAGAAGGCAATATCAGGATTGGGGGAAAATCATTAATGGCCTGCAATGTGCTTGCTGACTATGAAGTAGACTGCAGGCACTTATTTTTTTAATATTTTACATTTTTTTAATAATTTTATTGGGGGCTCTTACAGCTACTACAACATTCAGTACATCATTTGTATCCAGCACATTTGCACACGTTGCCACATACATTTCCCAATATTTTCCACTTGAGCCCTTGGTATAGCTCCTCTTTTAAAAAAAAAACTCCCCTTTCCCCTCCCCCCTTTTTTTAATGAATCATTTTATCGGGGGCCCATACAACTCCCATCACAATCCCTAACAACATCAATTGTATGCAAGCCACTTTTACACACCCATTGCCACCATCACTCTTAAAACATTCTCACTCCCTCCAGGCCCCCATTATCAGCTCCCTATATTACCCTTCCTCCCCCCTTCCCCTTGAACCCTAAGTAATTTAAAAATTATTTTTTTCATCCTGTACACTGTCCAGTGTGTCCCAACACTCACTCACTTGTCTGTGTCCCAGAGAGGAGGCTACGTGTAGATCCCTGCAGGGACTTATTGACGGAGATCAAACAATACAACTTTCAGAAAAGATTCCACCTCAAAGTAAAGCAAGATTCATGGTAACCCCTAGGCAGCAGCATATTAATGAAGAAAAGATTGATGTATCAGAGGTTGCATTTTAATCAAATCCGCCATCAAGGTTCATTGAAGCCACAGTCAAGAAATGAAACTATGCATATAATGGGTGGATCTGCTTCACAAGGCCTCTATTAAAAAAGGGAGGGTGAGATAGGGTGTCCTGCTGAGGACTAAGGGGCCTCTGAACCAAACTGTGGTATTTTCAGTCACTTCAGAGGCATGTGGAAGTTGGACCGAGACTAAGAAAGACTGAAGAAGAATTGATGCATTTGAATTAGGACCCGTGGTGAACGGAGCAATACCAGGAGGGTGGGTGTTACAAAGATCTACATATAATGTCCTCCCTGGGGTACATACAACAGAGAAGTGGGGAAAGGGAGACATCAGACAGTGTATAATATGGCAAAATAATCATAATTTTTAAATTATCAAGGATACATGAGGAAGTGGGGAAAGGAGGAGCTGATACCAGGGGCTTAGGTGGAAGGAAAGTGTTTTGAGAATGATGACGGCAACAGATGTACACATGTGCTTTGCCTACAATGGATGGATGGATGGATTTTGATAAGAGTTGTATGAACCCCCAATAAAATGACTTAAAAAGAAGAATCACAGTGTTGGCAAAGAATATTGAAAGAACAAACAAATCTGTCATTAAAGAAGTATAGTCAGGATGTTCTTAGAGGCAAGGATGGTGATGGTGAAATTTTAGCCGATGTACTTTGGAAATATTATCAGAAGAGGCCAATCCCTGGAGAAGTACGTTAAGCCTGGTAAAGTTGGGGAGAAACAAAACAGAGCAAGCCTCTCAACAAGATTGATTGACACAATAGCTGCAACAACGAGTTGAAACCTAAGAACAAGGGTGGTGAGGACAACACAAGACCAGGGTGAGGTTTGGTTTCGTTACACACAGTCTCTATGCATCAGATCTAACTCAAAGGCACCTACTCACATGGGCTGCTGGAAAAGAAACAAACAACCAGGCAACACTGTCTTTCAAGTAAAGCCAAAAGGTTTTTAAAAAATTCTAGGTAATTCAGTGTTATGCTGAAGGAAGATTTTTGAGAAAAGACGGGGAAAAATCTTGAAGAAATACATTCTTCGTAATTGATTTTGAAATACGGGAACGGACAACGTTGTTCCTATTGCTGTTATCTAACTTCAAATACAAGAATCCACAAATGTAGTTTTTCCTTTGGTTTATGATCTGTTCACATTTAACTCTGCCACGTGCTGTCTTAGACAGCTTTAATCTCTTTGAACTTTAGGTCTACTACCTTTAAAATGGCAGGCATAATTGCTAGCCTATAAGGATCATTGAGCATCTGCTACTTGCAGAGTTTTGTGCACAAGATAGTTGTAAAAATAATCTCTATTTATCTATTCATGCATCTGTTCTTTATTTATTCAGTAAATAAGAGACAGTAAGTGATTTGGGTGCTGATAATACCATGTTGAACCTACTAAAATCTCTCTTCTCATACATCTTACATTCAACAGAGGGAAACAGTGAAAGTCAATAAAAAATTAATTCAACTATTCAAAATGGATTTTTAATGAAATTAATAAGACAGGGAAAATAACTAGGAGTGAGGGATTTTGTAACAAGGATGGTGGAGAAAGGCATCTTTTAAAAAAATAAAGGGGGGAGGAAGGAAATACATATTTGGGGTGGCCACAATTGAGCTGAGACCATCAAACATGAGAAGCATCCAGGTATAAGAAACACCAAGTAAAAACTATTCTAAGCAAAAGAAAAGGCACACTCACAGATTGGGACGCATAAGTTCCAGGAATTGAATCAAGGTTCGAGGGGACCAAAGGCTAGAACAAATTATAGGAAACATGAAGAGAAAAAGTTAAGAAAACAAAGAACTAAAGAGAACTAGGCCATTAGAAAGGCAATGCCTAAAATTAATCACACTGATATTACTGATGTAAAACAACAATCCATTTGTTTTTAAGATTTGGGGGGTTCGTTCTGGGGTGCTGCTGCGGCCCCTGCCTGGGTTTCATTCAAGTGGCAGGTAGGTCAGCATGGGGCTCAGCTGGATGGGCGGGATGGACAACTGAAATGACTCATCCCCTGTCTTCGCATGTTCTTATCCTATAGGGCATTTTTAAAAATATCTATTATTTTTTATTTTTTTTGGGGGGGGGAGGGCATCACTGCTCTCCGGTGGTGGGAGTAGGAGGCCCAGCCCCACTGCTGGAATTGAATCTCCGTCCCAGTGGGCCGCAGTCCCGCGCACAACCACTACGCCACCGGGGCTCAGCAATATCTATTATTTTTTAATTTTATAGTAATTGAAAAAACTCTTTTGAACTTTGTTACACATATATTCTTATCACAGGTCATTTTTGCATTTGCATAAAAAAGAAAGCATAAATGAAATAAATTGATTTAGGAATTCTTTTTTTTTTTTGAGGGGGTGGGGCATCACTGCCTCTGGTGGTCATGGGAGCTATCCAGTGCTGCTCCTGAGAAGCGCCGCTGGATTTGAACCGCCAAGCCTGCGGGCCTCAGTGCCACACTCAACCACGTTCACCACCAGGGCGCAGCCTGATTTAGGAATTCTTAAAACTTCTTCACATAAGAGTAGTTTTCTTCAATCAATTTTTAATTCAGAGTTTTGTTTTTTTTCAATCATTTTATTGGGGGCTCATATAGCTCTAGTCACTATATATCTATATCTAGCCATATATATATATATATGGTCAGTATTTACATCTCACCCCCGTTCGGGGGGGGGGGGGGGAGGAGGAGCTCATACACCTCATCACAATCCATGCATCCATGTATTATGTCAAGCACATTAGTCCATATTTTGCCATCATCATTCTCAAAACATTTTGAGCCCTTGGTAACAGCTTTCTACTTGAGCCCTTGGTATCAGCTCCTCCTCCCTCTCTGCTCTCACCTCCCTCATGAACCCTTGGTAATTTAAAAATTATTGTATTTTGTCAAATCTTTTTTTCAGCATTTCCATTTCTATATATATAGATATATATTTCTTTCTATAATTTATAGTACAGATGTCTTTCCTTTTGGGGGGGGGCATAACTGCCCTCTGGTGGTGAGAGTAGGAGGTCCAGTCTTTGCTCCTGTGGAGCCACTGCTGGAATTGGACCTCCATCCCAGTGGACTGCAGTCCTGTGCACAACCACTGCACCACCGGGGCTCAGACCTCAGATGTCTTTCTTTTTAAACACTTTCATTATAAGTTTTTTTTTTTCCTGGCAGAAAGACATCAGCACATTGTTCTCAGTGGGTTAAGTTCATTTAAGGTCCAAGGTGCAGAACTTCTACGTGATTTCTATCACACAGGAGAAATGTCTGCTCTTGGTGAAACAACCTGTGAAAGATAGATCCTATGGTTTCCTTTTTTCTCTTTTTTTTGGGGGGGGCATCACTGCCCTCTGGTGGAAGTGGGAGGCCCAACCTTGCTCCTGGAGAGCTGCTGCTGGATTTGAACTGCCAAGCCAGTGGACCACAGTCCTGCACTCAACCACTATGCCACTGGGGTTCAGCGCTTATCCTATGGTTTCTGATCAAGTATATTTTGTGCTTTGGCTATAATCCTGGACCGACCATATTTCCACATGCAAAAAAAAATGCCCTTTTTTCACCATACCTGTCATCATGTTATTTTATTAGGCTCACTTTCCTGCCTAGAATCTCATTTGGTATGTCCCTTTTGAAAACAAAGCATTTTCTGCTTTGGATTTGTGTGTGTGTGTGTGTGTGTGTGTGTGTGTGAGAGAGAGAGAGAGAGAGAGAGAGAGAGAGAGAGAGAGAGAGAGACCACACATTTCAGGATGTTGGAGCATTTTGAATAAAATGAAAAACAAAATTCTGCGTTTATACAGATTTTTATACCCTTCATGGGACACTGATGCCCCAAGAGGTTTCTGCTACATGGGTTGGGAGGACAAAGCCAGTTTCTTCTGATCCACAGGGTAATACAGATCATCCCACACAATACACGTAGAATCAAAGCTTCCAATTGGTCCCAGAGGCCGAGAAGGCAGACGGGCACTCTGTGTCCCATGCATCATTAAAGGATTAACTTATATTCAGAAGTTAATCCTGGGTGAAGACTGTCCAAGGTTGATCAGTTTTCTCTTCTTGCGCCTCTCTCAATTCTTCAACATTTCCCCATTATGTTGAGAATCAACTCTAAACTCACTAGAAGGCACAAGATGATCTTAAGCCATGTTATATTTCTCTGTTCTTTACTCATTATCTTGGCTCCTCAAGCATCAGCATTACCATGTCATCTTACAAGAGCCCATCTCTGGAAAGCTGTTCCGCTGTTGTTGCTCCTGTTATCCATGTGTGCCGGCTTCTCAGCATTTGCCTTTTGGTGCAACCGTCAGACACCAGTGGTCTGCCACCAGTGATCTGGTACAAGGCATCAAAGAACTAAAAATTAGATTGTTAAAAATGAGGAGAAGCACAGATTGGGGGCCCATAAAGCCCATCAATAGGTGAAGCAACATCCTCTTACAGAGGGGTTATAGGGAGAAGATGAGCCAGTCAAGGTACCATGTAGTAACAAGGAAATCTTCAACTATCCTCTAGTTCTCAAATGCTTCCTCCTACCCACCACCATGATCCCAATTCTACCAGACAATCCAGCTAGACCAGGGGATGTACACTGGAGCTGGAAACATGGGGAGTTCAGGCTAGATGATCCCTTCAGGACCAGGGGTGAGAGTGGTGATACTGGAAGAGTGGAGGGATGGTGGAGTAGAAAGGGGGAACCAATTTCAGGGATCTACATATAATCTCCTTTCTGGGGTACAGAAAACAGGGAAGTGAATGAAGGGATACATCAGACAGTGTATGATATGAAAAAGTAATAACAATTTGTAAATTATTAAGGATTCATGGGGGAGGGGTTGGGGAAGGAGGGAAAATATAGGGAGCTGGTACTGAGGCTCTAAGTGGAGGGAGAATGTTTTGAGACTGATGATGGCAAGTGTGCAAATCTGGCCTGCATACAATTGATATATATATTGCTTTTTATGGGAGTTGTATGAGTCCCAAATAAAATGTTTTATAATTAAAAAAAAAAACTATGCTGGAAACTATGTCATTAGTGTTTCAACTATCAGCAGAATCCCTGAAATTGAAAAAGTTTCAGCAAAGCTTCCAGACAAAGAACTGATTATGAAGAAGAATAAGCTGTCCTCTAGGAAAAAAAAAACCTTATGGATCACCCTGTCATATTATTCGATGCTGAAAATACCAGGAATAGAAGCACAAGACCTTCAAATCGGAAGACATTCAAAATATGACTGAGAAAGAACTGTCTTCTCAAAGCAGTCAGTTCTTAGTCTGGAAGTGATCCAACAGAATGTTCCAATTATAGAACAATATCATTGATCTCACTTGTAAGTAAAATGTTGCTGAAGACCCTCCAACAGTGGTTGTCAGAGAGCTGACAGCAGTCGAGGCCAGATATAGAAGAGGACGTGGATCAAGGGATTTCATTTCTCATGTGAGACAGATCTGGGCTCAAAGCAGAGAAGACCAGAAATATATTTACTTGTATTTCGTAGACTATGCAATGGCATTCGACTGCGTGGGCCGTAATACAATGTGGGGAGTCTTGAGAAGAATGGGCATTCCAGAACACTTCATTGTATTCATGTGGAACTTGTGCATGGCTAAAGAAGCAGTTGAGCTAACAGAATGAGGGAATGCTGCATGTTTTAAAGTCAAGAAAGGTGTGCCTCATGGTCGTCTCCTCCCGTCATACTCATTCACTTTTTATGCTGAAGCAATGATCAGGGAAGCGAGTTAATATGAAGAAGAATGCAGCATATGGTTGAAGGAAGGATGATTAGCATCTGGGCGACATGCAGACCACACAATCTTGCTTGCTGAAAGTGAGAAGCACTTAGAACACTTGCTCTTAAAGATCAAGGATTTAAGCCTTCAATGTGGAGAAAACATAAAGATACATAAGGAAAACCTGATCCTTCAACTGTTCCAATAGGTAAAATCATGATAAATAGAGAAGATTGAAGTTGCCAGGTACCTTGTTCACTTGTATCAATAGTAGATGTTCAGATCAAACAATACATCGCAACAGGTAAATCTGCTACACAAGATTCCTTAAAGTGCTGAAAAATAAGGATGTCACTTTCAGGACTAAGGTGCACCTGAGCCACATCATAGTAATCCGTCTCATGGTATTTTGATTTACTTCCTTTGTTTATGAAAGTTGGACATTGGCCAAAGAAGATGGAAAACGAATGATGCATTTGAATCACAGTGCTGGTAGAGAGCTTGGAATCTCCCATGGGATGCTCAAAGAACAAAGAAACTGGACTTAGAAGAAGCATCACCAAAATGTCCCTTAGAAGCAAGAATGGCAAGGCTTTGTCTTACATACGTTGGACATCCTGATGGGAGAGACCAGTGTCTGGAGAAGCACTTCCTGTGTGGTAAAGTGGAGGGACAGGTAAAGACAATAAAGCAACCAGGTTCCAGACAAGATGAACTGACACGGTGGCTGCAACTATGGGCTGGGACAGGAGAGCCATGGAGAGGAGGGTGCCGGTCAGGGCCCCTGCTTGCTGATGTTGTACGTGGGGTCACTAAGAAAGAGGAACAACTGCATAGCACCTCACGACAATCACAACAAATGTCAGAGAGCTCAGTCTCTGGCTTCTTTCTCCATTATCCGTTTTCCTGTGTTCCGCTATCCTATTTTATTTTCTGCAAATTGCTCATAATCTATCTGCAATTGCTTTATTTTATTTTTTTAATAAATCATGTTAATGGGGGCTCATACAACTCTTACCATGATTAGTACATGCATCAGTTATATGCAGACCCCACCTGCACATTTGTTGCCATCATCATTCTCAAAACATCCTCCCTTTACTTAAGCCCCCGGCATCAGCTCCCCATCTTTCCCCTCCTTCCCCACTCTCCTTCCCCCATGAGCCCCGAATAATTTATAAATTGTTATTATTTTTACATATTATACACCATCCAATGTGTCCCTTCATCCCCTTCCCTGTTGTCCACACCTCAGGGAGGAGATTATATGTAGATCCCTGCAATTATTTCCCTCTTTCTATTCCACCTTCCTTGTATCAAGACTCTTGCCACTGGTCCTAAAGGGATCATCAGTCCTGAATTCCCCATGTTTCCAGCTCCAGTGTACATCCCCTTGTCTAGCTGGATTTGCAAAATAGAATTGGGATCATGATAGTGAATGGAAACTAATAACTTGGACATATCCACAGTGAAAGAAGAAATAAGCAAAGTCATTAAGAAAAGTCCAATCCTAAAAAGCCTAGAGCCACAAGGCTTCACAGAAGAATTTTTCCAAGTATTCAGAGAAGAGCTGACATTAATCCTATACAAATGATTCCAGAATATATGAAAGCACAGCAAACTTCCAAACTCATTCTACAAAGGCAATATAACCCTGATATAAAAAAACAAAATAGAAAATTGCAGTCCAATATTCCTCATGAACACATATGTAAGAATTCTCAACAAAATCCTAGCTAATAGAATCCAGCAACACATTAATAATAATAATAATAATAATAATAATAATAATAACAATACATTCTTATTAAGTGGAATTCATACTAGGGATGAAGGGATGTGTTTAACACTTGAAAAGCAATGTAATTCACCACATAAACAAGAAAAAGAATAAGATAAGAAGCTATGATCATATCAATTGATGCCGAAAAACCATTTGACAATATCCAACACCTACTCCTAATAAAGGCAATCAATAAATAGGTATACAAAGGAAAATCTTCAACACAAAAAAAGGCCATAACAGAAACCAGTAGCCAATATTACACTCAATGAGGAATACAGAAAACATTTCTACTGATTAAGAGAACTCAACAAAGATGCCCCTATGGATACTCTTATTCAACATTGGAATGGAAGTACTACCAAATACCGTAAGATAACAAAGAATCAAGGGAGTGCAATTGGGAAAATAAGAAGTGGAACTCTCTCTGTTTTCAGTCAATATGATTTTTCATAGAGAGAGCTCCAAAATACCCACAATAGAATTATTGGAAATTATTGAGGAATTTAGTAAAGTAACAAGATACAAGATTAACAGTCAGAAATCAATTGGACTCCCATATACTGGTGAAAAATTAAGAAGAAAACAAAACCACTCACAAGAACCATAAAAATATTATAAATTCTGGGAATAAATGTAGCCAAATAAACAAAAGATCTGTACAAATAAAACTACAGAACATTTAAGAAAAATGGAAGAACGTTTCTGTTCTTATGTAGGAAGACTTGGTATTGTGAAAATGCCAATAAAGTAATCTACAAATTCAATGGAATCCTAATCCAAATCCCAACATTATTTATAGAAATAGAAGCACTCTTTACCCACAGCACAGGAAGAAAGACAAAGCCCAGCATAAGCAAACACTTTCTCACAAAGAAGAACAAAGTAGGTATTCTTGCATTACCTGACCTCACCACCTAAAACACAGCCACAGTTGTTTGTCAAACAACTGGTACTCACTAAATGAGAAGTAGGTGCCCTCTTCAGAAAAATGATGCTGGGAAAACTGCATAGCCATCTTCAAAAGAACGAACCCAAACTCATACACAGAACGAACTCAAGGTGGATCAGAGAACTAAATTACAAAAGATAGCATGATCATCAATGAGAAAATTGGGACAAATATCAGGGCCCTAGTGTGGGGCATATATGGGCAATCAGATATAACCGGAAAGCATATACTATGGAAGACAAAGTAGATAAATGGGACCTATTAAAAATAGAACACTGTGTACATTCAAAGATTTTATCATAAGAACAAAATGAGAACCCACCGATTGCTAAAAGATAGTTAGCAATGCCATAACAAGCAATGGACTCATTACTAAAATCTACACAATACTGCAAGCCTACAAAGAGAAAAACAAAAAAAAAAATTTAAAAATCCAAAGCACCCTTATAAAAGATGGGGAAAGCTAGCTGAATAGACAATTTACAAAGGACAGCACTCAAATGGCTAACAAGCACACGAGGAAATGCTTTGGTTCACCAGCCATCCAGGAAATGCAAACCAAAAGAGAGATGAAATAATATCAAACACCTACTGCTGTAGCCCAATTTAAGAGTAAAATGCTAGAGAGGGTGTATAGAGATTGAAACACTAATATACTACTGGTGTGCCTGTAAATATATTTGACAGTTATGGAAAGCAATATGCCAATTCCTAAAGTAGCTGACAATAGAAATATCAAATGACCCAGAAATGTCAAAGACCATGGCTGGGCATATAGATATAACCAATAGAAATGAGACAGATCACACATAGACTTTCGTTCTCACATGCTCATTGGTGCATAAGGTACAAGAGCAAAAAATTGGAAACAGTCCAAATCCCCAACAACAGAAAAATGGATTTTAAAAAAAGCTGATATAGATTGGTGGTGATCAAATTACCGGACTTTGCAGGAAATGGACAACCAGATTCCTAATGATGACCACCCGGTGGTTTTCCTGCCTGTCTATGAGAATCCGTCAGCATGGATCCCTCCTCATGAGAGAGTATACCACCCAGACTACAACAACGAGCTGACCCAGTTTTTGCCTCGAATTATTATATTAAAGAAGCTTCCTGGAGCTCAGTTGGGATTTAAC
Organism: Nesogale talazaci; assembly: GCA_004026705.1. Taxonomy (NCBI): domain Eukaryota; kingdom Metazoa; phylum Chordata; class Mammalia; order Afrosoricida; family Tenrecidae; genus Nesogale; species Nesogale talazaci. The sequence continues at coordinate 60,857 of PVJH01005330.1, read as the reverse complement.
ATCTGAGGAGGAAAGGCATCCCAGCTAGGCATCTTCATCTCCAAGGTGATTCCGGACTCTGACGCACATCGAGCAGGACTCCAGGAAGGAGATCACGTTTTAGCCATGAATGATGTAGACCTCCAAGACATAGACCACAGCAAGGCTGTTGAAATTCTGAAGTCAGCCTGTGAAATAAGCATACGTGTACGCTTCTTTCCCTACAATTATCATCGCCAGAAAGAGAGGACTGTGCACTAGAGAGTTGCAACTCACAACCTCCATGCAGAATCTACCTGGCCCAAGCTAGCTAGGCCCCAGGGAAACACGACTCTTGGCTCTTTCTAGCATAGTAGAGTGAGAGGGTAGGGGAAGCCAACAGCACTACCCAAATTAGTGACCTTGTTTTCCATAGGTAAGCTTCATTTTCTAAAAAAGGATAGTGTTTTTAAAAATAACCTAGCATTTGTGGAACCCTGATAAAAATAAACCCTAGCAATTATTGAATACCATGTGATAGGTATTTCAATGAGAGTTTAGAAATGAGTAGAACAAAGAATTCTGGGTGTCTTCTATTTAACGCGACTGGCTATTATCTTATCCTAGTACTATTTCTTGAACTGTATACTTCACACCCCAGGGGGATCCTGTTTTTCCTCCTTATAATCTCCCCAAAATAAGGAAAATAAAGGATATGGAAACATTTTTAAAGGTTGATATATACACACAATGGAATACTAAGCATCCCTAAAAAGCAGCGATGAACCCATGAAACATCTCAGGAAGTGGGGGGATCTGGAAATCATTATTCTGAGTAGTGTTAGGCTGAAAAAACAAATACTGGATGAATCCACTAGGATGAGAACAAGATGAGGCTTTCCAGGCCATGTAGTTTGCTGGCCAGGGAAAACAAGCAGCCTGGTAAAGAATATAACTATACCCCATGAAATAGGCACCACCCTCTTCTCTCTATAGGTATATCTAGAAAGTCACTTTGGTGGATGGGTTTTTTCTGTCAACTGGGATCAGATTTTTGAGAGAGGGGTGCAGGAGGAAGACCACTTAGTGGCTGCCATGCAAATGTATAACAAGGCCAGAAGACTGGCAGATTCCTAGCAGAGTGATGAGGGATACTGATGGGACAGTCAAGTCAGGAGGGGTGGGCAATGAGGCATACACATCTTAGAGAAGACAGTGCATATCATTTGGTAGAAAAGGGGAGGGGGAAGGACTACCTATCTAGGGGGAGGAAATTACTAACCATACTTTTAAGGACTCTAAGGGAGGAGTATGCTTGATAATATGTACCTTAACAAGCCATATTGGTTCGAGTTTCTGTACACCCACTGGAGACCATGCCATGTGCCAAAGAACACTGACGCATTTAATGTTAGAACTTCGAGGTGCACAACACCTCCAAAGACCATACCAGAGGTATCTAATATGGAAAAACTATTGGGTAAACTAGAACCTACCTCAAACATACCTACAAACTGAGAACTTGAGACTGAAATTACTTGGTGTGTGAAGAAGCAGAAGATAGCTATACCGAGAGTATTGAACTGCCAGCAGGCAGCCTAACATTTACTCACTGGTTCAATGCCCTGCATATTCTATTAATATATGTATTATTCTGGCAGATCTGTCAGTGTCTAATATTGTCAGTTAATATTATTATAAGCTTTGCCTGACAACCAATTCCCATAGTTTGTGTAAATAGCGTCTGGTCACATAAGGATTTATTTTGTACAAGTAAATAATCCAGGTATTGTGATTTGTAGTTAGTCTTCCATCTCTCAACAGTGTTTGAAAAATTAGTACCATGGAATAATCAATAACACTATAAACAGAAGGTCCTTATGCTTCAGGGAGATGTTCAACAAGATTATCTACCATAACTTAACAAGGATGTCTCTAAGGTGAACCAGAGGCAGATAAAAAACATGTATTCCAGTAATTACTTTTCCCCCTAGCTGCTCTTATGATTTTCTCCTTTTCCTCAAAGTTTGATAATTTTTGGGGGGTAGATAATTTAACTACTATGTGTCTTAACAGCAGCTTCTTGGGATTCAGTCTAGCTGGTGTCCTCTTTGTTTCCTGAATGATTGCTTGAAATTTCCTTCTAGGAATCCCTTCAATATTTCTGCAGTTGATGTCTTGGTTGTGCTTTGTTCTGATAATTCAATTATTCTAATGGTGTTCCACTTTATAGCATCAGACATTGTTCTTAGGTTTTCTTCAACTTCTTTGATAAACTTCTTTGACAACTGTGATAGTAATATATATAATCTAGTGTCAATTTGAGGATTATGAGTGTAGAAGTAGAGTCTAGCCTGTCAATCAGGATATAGCAAATGAGGCCTCTATGTGGGTATTGCCTTCTGCTGAGGATTTTGGGAGCCCCAAGGTTCTTCCTTGGAGGTGGGAGAGACTCTCTCTCTTTCTCTCAGCTCACTCTCTTTGAGACACGTCTGTGGAAAAGACACATGAAAAGAGACTGATGAAGTCAGACCTCTGGAACCAGAAAAGTCATGTAGAGACTTCTGCCAGTCTTGGATCCACAAGATTTCCTACCCATTTACTTGTGGTCGTCCTGCATTTAGTGTCATTGCATGTGTTTGAAGAGTCTGAAGAGGACTTTATAGATTGGTTTCAGACATATGGGCTACTATCAGATTTATGAACTTGACCTGGACTAGACTGGAATATTTTCTCAATATTCAACAGCCCTTGTATATAAAGCTCTTTCTTATACACATATGAATGTGTCTACAAATTTGTTTCTCTAGTCTACCCAGACTAACACAACTCTCTTTCCCAATTCTTGAAGTCAGCCTGGTTGTCCTCGAGGTCACTGGTATGGTTCTCTGCTTTTTGGAGTCTGCTAGTCATGTCTGTTAACTTGCTATTTGCCTCTATTACCACGTCCCTTATCCCTTGTATTTCTCTTTGGTGATCATCCCTTTACTCTGGTATTTCCCTTTGTTGTGTGACCTTTATCTCCTCCATCATTTCAGATTTTTTTTCCCGTATTGCTACCCTTATAACCTGTATGACTCTGAGCAGCATTGTGAAGATCTCTTTCTGTGGTAGATTGCTGTCTCTTCTTCTATGTGCACTGTTAGGTTCCAGATTTCTTCTGACATAGCCTATTCTTCTATCTCCTGTTTTTTTGTTGAGGTTTTTGGGGGCTGACTTCTGCCTGCATATCATTTTAGAGGAGCTTGGTGGCATTTCCCAAAGAGTCGAAGAACACCAGGCTTTCTCTTTGGGAAACTGGTAGGAATGTTCATATGGACTTCCTGCAACTAACTGTGCTGGGGGGTTGGGTTATTGCCTCACACCACTGTGATTTTACTCTCTCCCAAGCCAACCAGTATTCTTTTTTCTTGTAGAGCAAGTTGGATCGTCCCCTCAGGGGATGCTGGTTTGGTGGTTGCAGGCCAGAGAGGAAGGTGCTGCATTGAATGATCTCCCGAGACCCATGATGGTGTTGCGCATGCAGCTTGGAGCATCTTGGAGTGCAGGCAGAGGACCCCGCTGCAGTGGAAGTACCACAAAAGGTGGGGAGGTCCCCACTTTTATGTAGAGCACCTCAGATGTCAAGCAAAAATGCCCTAGTCGGAAAGAGCACTGCAGAGATCTGGTGGAGGTTCCCACAACAGCGTGGAGCACTAGGGAGGGCTGGCAGGAAGGTCTTACAGCACATGAACTACTGTCAGAGGTGGGAGGAAGTTCCCTTAGCCATGTGTAGGGTCACGGAGGGCATCCCCCAGCCACACGGAGCATTGTGGAAGGCAGGAAGAGGATCCCCGGAGTTTCCCAGCCACTTGGAGGCCAATGAAAGGCAGACTGGTATTAAAAGTCGTTCCAGAATTCATCTGTGCCTCATCTAGGTCCTATTCAGTCTGTACTGCTTATTAAAAGAAAGCAGAAAGTAAGTGAAAGGACAAACCACAAAATTCAGCACAACAACAGCAACAAAATAGTAATAAAAAAGTTTTCCAGCTATCAAAGGTTAGTAGGTAGCACACGACTGTTTAATAGAACATAATGCAAGTCTCATATGAATATAACATTTTAAATATTCTAATAGCCAAAATCAAGCAGTAAAAAAGAAACAGGAAATATTTTAGTACATGTATCCCAAATATTATCATTGAAAAAGTATCCCACATAACTTATGTTGCAATCTTTTATTTTTCAAAAAGAAATAAGTTTTTAAAATTTGGTTTTTATATTATTCTTGCAACACATTTTCCTTCAGAGTGGCTATGTTTCAAATGTTCAGCCATGAGGCTAGAAGCTATAATAGTGGGCCACTTTGATTTAGACTGTGTGGTGAATGTTTATGAGAATATAGCTGATTCATTTCTCCTAGGGGAAATTGAGCACATCTATGAAGAAATTTTCATTGGCAACATCATATGAAAACCCACCGCTGCCAAGTGGACTCCTATTGAGATTTGATCCTATAACACAGAGTAGAATTTCCCCAGAGGATCTCCTATGCTTTAATCTTTATGGGAGCAGAATGTCTGGTCTTCCTCCTATGATGCAACAGGTGGATTGAATCATGAACTTTTTGACAGAAACCAACCCCAAAATTGATAGGAAAAAGGGAGAAAGAATGAAAGGTGCACATGAGCTGTATATTGTCCAATAATCAGAAAAGGGAAGCCAAGAAAGTAAATTTAACTTCTAGTTCCTTGCAGGCAGCATCTACTATACAGAGTATTTTCTAATCTCTGAAAAGCATTCCCCTTGTTAAGACCATTATTTTAATATATATCTGAGAGTTCTGTCCTTTCAAAACAATTATCAAAGTAATTTTATTTGCTTCTCCCAAGAGTCCTGAAAAGGCTATCCATTTCAAATATGCTACCATTTGAACTCCTAGAATATTTTGTTCAGAGAGCTATCAATAAGCTTCCCAGAGATAGTGGAATAAGTTAAATACTACATACTAAGAATAAAACTTTCAGAAGTCAGAGGTAGGTGAAGCTTATTCTGTGGAAAGAGATTTATACATTTGCACCAGTACGAGGCCACAGATAAGTTTATGACCAGGTAAAATGTCAACTAAGTGTCCTGTGACCCACACCCCAAAATCTGCTACAGACTTTCTTTAAATAAGGATGAAAATAGATAAAGCTGCCACTTAAAGATTTGATAAAACAGCCACAGTCACACAGCACATGAAAATAGTAAGCTATCCATGCTGAGGAGTTCAAGAAACAGCCTGTGACACCAAGGATGAGAGGCCAACTCTATGGGGATAAACAGCCAAGAAAGGAGAAAAAACTCTGAGGATGAGTAATGGTGACCACCCAACAAGTGAGTGAGTGATGGAAATAAGAAAACAGCCCCTAAGACCTAAGCCACCCACAGCCCCCCGTTGGAGTTTCAGGTAGAGGATTGCAATGACAGGTTGCATAAGCCAACCCAGGCTGCTTGATAAAGTCTGGCACCAGAAGTGGGAGAACTTTGGGTGAACTGTCCCAGTTCCTTTGCCAAAGGAAAGAAAGGTGTTGAGTTGTTTGGGCACCAAAGAATGCACAATGTGGGAACAGGCAAACAAAGACTCTTTTCCTTTCTCTAGAGTCCCTTTTCTCACTCTCGGGTAGGTTCATTGCAGATTCCCAGAGATCCTTTACCTGTTCCGAGTAATGCAAAAATTTTCAAAGTTTCAAGAACTTCCTTTCTCTTCTACACTTTTTAAAGCCTCCTCTCTGATTTCATGGGCTACTTCTTTTGTGCTGTGTGTGATTTATCATGTGAAAAATCCCAAGCAGTCTAGTTTATGACCAGGAAGATGATCCTACTGAGTTTTGGAATAGCTGTGCCTGTTCTTTTCACTATAATATATAGCTCAGGTATTTCTGGAAAATTGCATCAGAATCCAAAATTTGAACTGAAAGAAACCAAAAACCAAATAAGCACATTACATTAAAGTGAGTCTTTTAAAACAATAGTTCCCCATTTTCACTTCTTATCTCTCAATATCATTTGATGCCATTAAAAAGTAAAATATTTTTTCAAAAGGTAAAACATTATGTCAGAAGATATACAGTTAAACCACACTGCAGAGAGTAGATAGAATATGGAGTGAGAGAACTCTAAATTACCTGTCTATTAGCAAAAAGCAAACCATCTACTCCTCAATTTTTTTAATTGAAAGTACTTAAAGAGACAATCTTAATAAATATTCAAGTTCAATGATTTGAGTTAATATAGCTGTTTTAGGCTATTCTACTCTGAAGTAAACTTGAAGTAGTAAAGTAATAAAAAAGTAGTAAAGACAATGAACTATTCTACACCCAGGGTTGACTTCTGAAGGTCAATCTTACAAATTAGGAAAAACAACCTTATTTTTTCTTCTTAGCAGTAAGACTAGTTTTTTTTTTTTTTTAAAAAAACAGATGCTGTTGTTTCTCCCCAATTATCTATTTTGAGAATTTTGTACCAACAAGAAAATGCCCAAACAAGAAATGCCAAACTATACATTCCTTAAATTATTATGTTACCCTATTTATTATACCAGTGATCAATAATTAACATTTTATCTCCTCGCACTTGATTTATCTTCTTTTCCTCCCCTCACAAACTGGCTGAAACTAATTTGACAATCTTAACGCTTCATCTCTACATACACCAGCCTTTACTTCCCAGACACAAACACGTTTTCCTAAACAATAATATGTTTCCTACATAATTTATGAAATTTAAACTTGCTGCCATTTAATTGAGAAGCCCTGGTGGCTTAGTGGCTATGAATGGGGATACATACCACAAGCAGTTCAAAACTCTAAGTCCTTCCAAAGGAGAAAATGGAGGCTTTCTGTTCCCATAAAAATTCACAGTGTAAGATACCCACAGGGGTTATTTTCTGTCCTATAAGGTCATTATGAGTCAGAATCTATTCAATGACAGCGAGCTTCATGTTTTAATATAATCCAAGTCCAAATTCCATCACTTGTATTATTAACATGCTGTGTGACTTTTTCAAATAAAAGAATCCAGGATTTGAATTTAGTCACTATTATTGATGGTATTTGTTTTTAGATGCCTTTCCATCAGTTCCAATTCATAATGACATATTTACAACAGAATAAAACACTGCCCTATCTTATGTGCATGTAATTTAATCTCAAATAAATATTTTCCATTCTTCCATTATCATTCTCTCTTGTTAAAATATTTCAAAGAACAAAGACATCCACTTACATAAACACAGTGCCAATATTAAAACCAGCACTTCCTATTATTATAAAATGGATTCCTTCTTTTCATAGAAAATTAGAAAATATGGTCAGTTGAAGATAGGAGAAAGTATTACTATCGGTTTATGGAAAACTGGGCATATTTGTTTCATTACCTTTCAGTTTATTCTTTAAAGTTCTTTAGTTGATTTCTATATGGCTATATGGCAGTAACATCATAATTGAAATTTTTAAATAGTATATTTAAACTTCACCCTAAAAGAACCTCCTAAATCAGAATTACACTAATTCAGACACACCTGGGGCATAAAAAACAACATTTTGAGCATAGTGATTCCAGAAACCACCACCATGTCAAGGTCCCCTAGAACCTAACATGTTATGCAGAGTTGTGGCAGCAAATCAACCCACAAAATATTCTCATTATGTTCTTCCTTACAATGTCAAGGCAAATTCAGACAGAAAAAATATATATAGCTTTAGACAGACTAACTTGAATTCCAGAATTTTCCACTGTGCTATCTGAGGAAATTGAAATGGGTAGGAAAGCATGTAAATTGAGAAGAGAATTTCCTCAATTTCTTCATTACAGATTACCCTAATTGCACATTAAGACCTCCCTAGAGGATTTTACCAAGATGGAAAAGAGAAAAGTTCTAAAATGAACTTGGGGGCAACAAAGGACAATGCAAAGTAATAAAAATGCATTTTATAAAATCTTGGAACCAACTCAAAACCTTAAGTTTTTTTTTCTTCCTTTATTATCATGAATATGCCTTATGTTTCCTAAAGCAAAAATGTCCTCGGCAGAACTAATCCTTACATATTTCAAAGAAACTAGGGATAAAACAGTACACATATGCTGACCTGAAGATGCAGTACAGTGGATGGCAGTACACTTGATTAAATAAATAGTTCTAAGTTTTGGGGGTGGGGGTGGGGAATTACCTCCAGATGAGTTTTTTAGCCAAATCTCAGTAAGGAGCCAATTGCAGATAAATGAGACAAGAACATATCTTCAAAGCATATACTTTTATTTCTAACAGGTAAGATTATATATATAATATGTATTATATTTTACTTCTAACAGGTAAGGTTATATATAATATATTTAATTACATTAAATATATATTTAATCTTGATTAAAATTATGACTGTGCTAGCCAAAATTGATTAAAGGAGACACAAATACAGTGACACTCATGAATGTGAAGAGTGCTTTTATATGAAGAAGTAATTGTATATCAGGAAAACCTCCCAACACAATCCAGATCAAGTCCTAAGACTGAAACTAGTCCATAAGTCCCTCTTTAGACTCACAGAGTCACAAGCTATGGAGCAAATGCAAGGTTTTGTGGATCCAATCACAATGGAACATGTCCAGGTCTCCGGCCACCATCAAGGATCAACCAGAGGAAGGTGAGGGCAAAAAGAAAGGGAGACATTCCAAAGATCCTCCTTATGAGAAGGCTATGCCCAGAACTGGCATTGTCTGTCTGGGACCTGATTCACAGCATAAATTGTAACTCTACACTTTTATATATCTTTGTTGATGTGAAATTATGTAACTATCACAATGATCATTTTTAAATGCCTGGATTTTTCTGTATGAAAAGAGCCAAAAAAGTTAAGAGCCCTTATGATCTCTTACAACAGAAAGACATAAACATTAGCTGAATAAGATTTATTAATATAAATTCATGAACCATTCCAAACGAGAGCCTGAAGTCTATTTTGAATTTTTCTAGAGTAATTTTGCATGCCCACTATTTTCTCCTGCTGTTGAAAGAAACAATTAATTATATTATGAATATATAATAAAAATTGATTTAAGTAATAACTTATAAATAGAAGCAGTTCATTCTTTGGGAAAGAATTATTAATGTACTCATTTAATAGATTATATAGCTCATAAGAAAGTTTGTATTTTTATGATGCCATTAAACGTAACTGATATTCTTGATTTTTCATATGATATTTTATGAAATAAGGAAAATACATTGCTTAAATAATACAATTTGGATAAGTCTAACATTCCATAATTCAAATAAACACTATATATTTTATGCTATTTGGTGCAGAAAAAATCCATTTGTGCCACTATAGGTAAATTGCTTCATTTTTTAGTGAAGTAGTTATTATTTGTTACTGCAGTATTGCATAATATATGGTATGCCACAAACTATAAGGTCTAAATTTTTTTAAATGAAATAACTTTAACCTTTAAATTCATCATATTTTTTCATGTGAGTATAGTACAATTAGAAATCAGGCAATCAAGTACATACACAAAACTGCTAAGAGACTGTTAAGCAGTTCTATGGATAAAAATATCAACGATGGGACTCCAGGAAGATGGCCAGGGGGTAGAGATAAGTGCATTGAGAGGTTGGTGAGTGATGGCCTGTTTGGGAGATGGGTAAACTGAGTGGGCTGAGTTAGGGGTCACAGATGTGCAGCGGGACCTCGAGGGAAAGCAGGAGTCCGTGCAAGCATGTGAGGAGAACTTCTCCACAGCACTCCTCTGCCCTGCTTCTCTCGTGTGTTCAGTTGGGAGACAGCAGCATGTGTGGGCCACATCTCCCGGGCACACCCTCCTATAAAGATGCCACAGCCACAGACCCACCACCACTGCTGCTTTGAGAGTTGCGGTCTGGACACCACTGTGTGAGGGGTTTTGGTCCTAACCCCAGCCCACTGTCGCCTCTTCGAGGCCTGAGGCTCTGCTCCTGCTCATTGTTAACACTTTGTGGTCCCACTCCCATCACCTCCCGCTTCACATAAATACAGCGTTCAAAGTGCCAGCTCCGGTGCCCGAGTCCAAGCTCCGGTGGCTGAGTCCAAGCTGCTCAGGCTGCCTGAATGGGCTAAACAGAGAATCCTGGCTGCTGAGGGAAAATCAAAACTCCTGAGAGAGAGAGAGAGAGAGAGAGAGAGAGAGAGAGAGACAAAGGAATCCACAGCGGAGTCGACTACAGAAAAGTCTTACAAGACCATTGTTATTGAAGAGTTAACCCCATTGAAATACAGACTCAATTCAAACCCCCAACACAGTGGTCTTCAGATATTTCTTAAAATCATCCCTACTATCCTCTAGAGGAGAAAGGCTTCACAGGGCTCCTGGACTCCCTGAAAAATGACTTCAAGCTTCACCAAAACAACTCACAGACTACCCACATTAGCATGAACTACAAGAAATCAAGAGAAAGGACAAAATGCAATGTCTAAGGAGGACCTGCACCTAGTAATAAGCATAGAAGAGGTAGACTTTGAACTGAAAGAGATAGAAATCTTTGGTATACTGCTTAGAGTCATACAAGGTATGAAGGAATCAATACAGAAAAGGAGTGAAAAATAGAGGATAGAGGCCACCTACTAAAGGGAAATACACAAGTTAAGGGAAAGCTTAGCAGAAGCATAGCAAATGATACAATAGCGCCAGACTAGAATAAGCAGAAAATCGTATGAGTGACCTCAAAGACAGTCAAGTAGAATTCAATAAATTGTGAAGACAACCAATCAAGATAATGAAGGAAGCTGAAGAAAAACTGAGAACAATGAGTGATGCTATGAAGAGGAAGAATATTAGAGTAATTGAGCTTCCAGAGAGAGACATAATGCAAAATTCAACAGCGAAGATAATGAGGGAATTCCTGGGCAAAAAAATGTACCCAATTTAATGAAGGAGAATCAGACAATCATCCAGGAAACAGAGAGGACACCAATTAGACTGAACTCCAAGGAGAACATGCCAAGGTATATAGTAGTCAAACTCTCCAAATTTGAGGATAAGGAGAATATTATAAGAGTAATGAAAGAAAAAAATGCAGTTGCCGATAAGGGTGATCAGATAAGATTTTTGCTCAGACATCAGCAGAAACCATGAAGAAGGGGAGATAATGGAATAACTTCTTTCAAACATTGAAGGAGAATAATGTTAACCCAAGAATCCTATATCATGACAAACACTATCAAGAAAGACAGAGTGGTAAGGGCTTTCCCAGATTAGGGAATTTAGAGAATACGTTAAAACAAAACAACAAGCAAGCACAACTAAAATTACTTTCTAGCTCACTTTGGTCAGAAGACCAGCATATACAAGAGCACAAACCTGAGACCGCTTCATAGTACAACTCTATTCAGAAGTCAGAGCACTGAAAACAACGTCCAAGATTTCTTTGACCCAATGGTTAAAAAAAAAAAGGGCAAGAATGAGCCCCACCCCCACCTCCCATACTAAGCACACTTCTAAGTGGAAAGGTAGAAGTTTTGTCACAAAAGTTATGAGATGACAGCAAAGACAGTGATCCAATAACTCTGAAAGTCAGTGGTTTTAATTCCCCCTTTAACAGGCAAAGGTTATGTCTACAGCCATACCACTCTGAACACGCCCAATCTCATCTGATCTCAGAAAAGGCAAAGGCTAGCAAACTGGTTGAGAAAAATATCCCAGCATTCTGTTCTATGCATGAAACACATCTCCGTCCCACACAAAAAACAGACTGAGGTAAAAGGGTAGTGGAAAGATATCAAGCTAGAGGCGATTTAAAAATAGCAGGAGTCACAATGTTAATATAAGACAAAAAGGATTTCAAGGGGCAGGGCATAACAATAGTTAAGTACAGGCATTCTAGAATACTTAAGAGTTCAGTAGACCAAGGGCCAGTGAGCATAGAAACATGTACATGCCCAAGAAGAGACCTGTAAAATATGTCAGTCAAATCCTTCAAAAGATGGAAGTAGAAACCATGACATCAAGAATCACAGTAGGATAGTTCAATACACTATTCACCAAGTAGGATAAATCAGTGGTAAAGAAGCTTAACAAGGAGGCTACAGAACTAAACTTTACAATTAGGTAAATCAACCTGATAGACGTATTCAGAGTTTACCACATTCTGGGATGTAAGTCAAGGTTGAGCAAATTCAAACCTATAGAGATCACTCAAACTTCTTTTTCTGACCACTGCATCATAAAGCTGAAAATCAACAAAAGAAAGATAAATAAAACAAGGGCAATACTTGGAGAATGAATAATTTTCTTCCTCAAAGAAGTGAGTATCAGCACAAAATAGAGACAAAAATCAGGAAATTTCTAGAAAATAAAAGTATGAGAATACAACATACAAAAAATCTATGGGATAAAGCAAAGGCTAGTTATCAGGGGATGCTTGACAGTGAAAAATACACACATGAAAAAGGAAGTGTGATTTATGGTTGATACCCTCACACCAAACATTCAGCATTTTGAGCAAAGTCACTAGGATAATGGTACTTCTAAAAAAGAAAACAAAGAGAGAAATTATAAAAATCAGGGTGGAGATAAATTAGTGGGGAAACAAAAGACAATGGACTCCAATGAAATTTAAAACATGAAGTACACAGTATTATGAAGGACAGTGAGCTAGGTAGGTTTATTGTGCCAACCTGGCTAACAGGAACATAAGGAATTAATCAGGTTGCAGTTTAAACCAGCATGCGGCTGCTTTAGCTTGTTCTCTGCCTCAACCTTGTGAGTCACAATACTGGTGGGACAGGCAAACTGTGGATCTGTTGCTGGAGCCTGAGGTTCCTTCCAGATCTGCTTCATCATACTGCTGGTTGTACATTGCTTGAGCTTCAGCCTGGTGGATCCTGTCATCCTGGATTGCTTGAGTTTGATATCCCATCTAAGCCTACTTTGCTAAGCTCCTGAACAACTGACTGTTGGTGACCTGCCCTTCTGTTTGCTTCCTGTGAATAGACTCTAGCTGCATTTCCTGAGGCAAGACTCAGCTGTCTGCTTCCTTGACCTTGGCCCCAACAGGCTTCAAAAATTGAAGTACTTCCAGTATATTAACTGTTCCATGGAAGTGAGTTGAACTGAACCCTCTGTACCTCCGTGTTGACTAATTAGCAGTTATATTCCTTCCTGCTGTTAAACCTATCCAAATAGATGTATAAATATCCTGGTTTTGTTTCTTTGGAGAACCCTTTCTAACACAGACTGTACAAAGGAATATAACATCTTGAAAGACATGGACACATACATGGAAAAACAAATGCTCCCCAGATGATCCCATATAGATGTCAAGAACTTGAACAGATGTATAGCAAAGGAAGAAATAAAATAAGGTTACCTAGGAACTTCCAACTCCAAAGAAGCTTGGCTCAGATGGCTTCAGAGGAGAATTCTACCAAGCATTGAGAGAAGGGCTGACACCAATGCTATACAAGTTCTTCCAGAATATAGTAAAGTATGGTCAACTCCCAAACACATTCTATGAAGCTAATATAAGACAGATAACAAACTGGGACAAGGATCTGACAAGAATACAGAACTACAGGATAATATAACTAATGAAGATAGATGTAAAGATCCTTAACATAATCTTGGCCAAAGAAAACAGAGGTACATATATAGTATATATGCATATATTTATTATTAAATATATAAGTGTATTACATATAAATGCATTGTGACCAAGTGGGATTCATACTAGGGATACAGGATTGGTTTGATATTCAAAAATTCATTAGCACCATTCACTATATTGAAAAGAAAAAGGAAAAGAGCCACATGCTAATTTCAATAGATGCAGAAAAAGCATTCAACAACATTCAACACCACTCCTAATGAAGATGATCAAAAAGTTGGGACTGGAAGAAAATTATATCTATATAATTAAAGCTATATAGAAAATCCAACATCCAGTGTAACGATCCACAGAGAAAAGATAAACACATCCTCACCAAAAAAGGGAAGCAGACATCACCAGACCCTACTCTGCCCAGGGCCCAGTTTCAGGTGACCACTGTCATTCCTAAACGTGGGCCCTCTCCCCCACTCCTTCCAGAAGGTTCCCACCCCCCTAGGAAGGAAGGAAGGACCAAGCTCTCCAGGAACCCAGGATGTGCAGCACGAGAACAAGGGTTGGGGGCACTCCCTCCACCTTTGCCCCAGTCTTCAGCTCACATTGGTTATGCTTTCAGAAAGACACGCATGCAGAGGGTACGTCGTGAGGCAGGACCAGGGTGGGGGGTGCTTTCTACCACGGCCAGGACCCAGAGGACTGGCTGGGACTTGAGAGAGCTGACTCACTGATGAGGTAGTAGGCTGGCTGGGGTGCAGGACTCTGCATTTTTACAAAGCAGGTAACTCCCTCACACATACTCCTGAAGAAACAGTATTTTAAAGCCATCCCCCACAAACAATGCCTCACGTTCCCACAAAGGTGTTTGGAAGAATCATGTGTCCTCCCATTGAAGTTGACGTGAAACATTACAAAAAAAGGGGGGGGGGGGGGGGAAGCTGACAAAGATTTCCCTTGTTCCCATTTTTATTCAACTTAGTGCTGGAGGTTCTAGCTACTTGAAGGATATGTTTGGGAAAAGAAGAAGTGAAATTAATTTTATTTGCAGATGATATGGTTACCTATATTAAGAACCCCAAGACTTCACAATAGATTTCTGGAACCGACAGAGGAATATAGTAGGGTGACAGGAGGTAACATCAACAAGCACAAGTCCATTGGGTTGCTATATATAACTGATGAGACTACAGAGTAAGAGATCAAGATGTTAACACCATCACAGTAGCCAAGCATAAGTTGAAATATCTAGGGATATGTGCAAGCAAAAAGACAAAACTCTGTACCTGGAAAACTACAGAACATTAGTACAAGAAACCAAAATCGACCTTCACAAATGGCAAAATAGCTCATGCTCATGGATCGGAAGACTCAATAATATAAAGATGTCAATCCTACCAAAGGCTCTAGATAGGTTCAATGCAATCCTGGTACAGATACCATCTAGGTTTTTCAAAGAAATGGAAAAAAAAAAACCTGACTTCCAAATACACATGGATAAGAAAGAAATCCAGAACTGGCAATGAACTTTTCAAGAAGAAGAATAAAGTGTGTGTGTGGAGGAGGGGGGGGGGTGAGGAGGGATTGCATTGCCTGAATTTAAAACTTATGATATAGCCACAAGTGTCAAATAAGCATGATACTGGTATAATGAGAAATATTTGGACCAAGGGATAAGAATAGAGAATCCAGAAATAAGAACAGAAGAATACAGAAAACTGATCTTTGATAAGGGTCTCTCAAAAATAAAAGGAAGGCAGATGTCATTTTTTAACAAATGGTGCTTAATAAACGAGATGTCACCCTGTCGAAGAATGAACCATGACCTCATACACAAGGATGCTCTATAAACAAGGACAAAGTTCAAAGGGATGAGAGAGCTTAAAACCCCAAATGATCAGGCTCATCAAAAAATAAGGACAAAGCTAAGAACCTTAACAAAGAGAATACATGGGCTATCAGCCTATGATACACTCTCAGAGGAAGAGAACATAGACGTGTGGGACTTACTAAAGTTAAAACATTTCTGTGAATTGAAAAATCTTAAGAGAGGGATGAGAGAGCCCAGAGACTGGGAAAAGATATTTTGTAATGACATGTCAGACAAAAATCTTATTACTTAAATGTGCAGAACCCTTGCAACCTTACAAGAAGAAAAAAATGAATTGTCCACTGAGGAGGTGGGCAGAAGACTTAAACAGAAGTTTCATGTGTTAGTCTGGGTAGACTAGAGGAACAAATTTCATAGACATACATATGGATAGAAGGGAATGGTTTATATACAAAAGGAATGGAACACGGAGAAAGCATCCCAACCCAGTCCAGTTCAAAGTCATAAGTCTGATATTAGCCCATATGCCTGATACCAGTCTATAATGTCTCCTTCCGACTCATGAAGTCACAGATCAGTAGATGCAGAATCCCAGAGCTGCCAGGGGTCTCCCCATGGCTCCTTGCTTCCAGAGCTCAGGGTCCATCAACAGCATCCAGTGATGGCAGAAGCAACTCATCGCTGGCAGGGGGCCCCACGTGGCCTCTCCAGCTTCAGAGGTCTGGTTCCATCAGGTCAAAGCCATGTGGCTTCTCTTCTGACTCCTTCAGCTTCTCAGATGCTGCCATCTTGTCTTCTCCGTGATTCATCATCTCTGAGACTAACTCCCAACAACTAAGGAGATAGTTTCTCATTTCCCCAAGGGAAATATCGCGAGATTTTCCAGAAATCTCAGGATAAAGCAATGCCCACACAAAGGCCTCATTGGCTACTCAATGGCTGTCTCCAGCTTAACAGGCTAGACTCCACCCCTACATCTCAATCATGAAATTAACATAAGCACATGACTGCTACATTTCATAAAAGAGGAATCCCCAGTGTCCAATAACACTTGAGGAAACATTCCTGATTCTTAGCTATACAGGAAGTACAAATCAAAAGGATCGTGAGATACCATCACACACAAGGATAGCCCAATTCAAGAAAACTAAAAGCATCAAATGTTTGAGGGAGCATTGTGAAATAGGAACTCTCATTCACTGCTGGTGGCTTTGTAGATACATACAACCACTGTGGAAAGCAATTTGGTGATACCTAAAAGAGATGGAAATTGATTTATCTTATGAACTAACATTTCAATTATGGGGCATATCTCCAGAAAAAAATAAGAAACAGCCCAGGACCAGACATCCGTGCTCGAATATTCATTGCTGCACATTTCACAATCGCAAAGAATTGGAAACCATCTAAATGTACATCAAAGATGAAAGGATTAAAAACTTTTATATGCACACACAATGGTACTGTGCAACACTAGCAGACTGAAGAAACAATTTTTCAATGCATTTTGTGGAAGGAGTTGGAGGATAATATGCTGAGCAAAATTAGCCAAACACAAAAGGACAAGCACAACATGATTACACTGAGTTCAGTTCATACAATACAATGGGCATAGGGGGAAATGTACATAATGCACAGTCCCTGGGCTGAAGACCAGGTACTCTGGTAAAGCCCAGAGTGAACACAATGATGCATATGTCATCAAAAAAAAAGATGCAGGTAACAGCGGTGCAGAAAGACATCTCTCCTCCTCACCCCAACACCACATAATATGTTTTGACGCCCTCCAGAGGGACGGGGGAGAGCAAACATAGTAATGGGGGCACAATGCACTGATTTGCCTAAGATGTGGGCATTGTTTATATTTCCAAAAGAAAGGGAAGAGAGACAGTAGTTCTCATCCTGGTGAGGCAAGCCTTAAGGCTGACATTCCAGCTCAGAGCTGCTGGTTCACGGAAAAGACTGCAGGGCTGGCCCCAGGTTGAGGCATAAAGTTCCCTCTGATGAAGACAGCACCTCAGAGGACCACATTGATGATACAATACAGTTCAGGGAGAGCTGTTGGTCTCACAATCCTCCAGGGTGCCAAACAAAGAGGGCAGTGCAAGAGACCAGCAACGGGGACAAAGAAATGAAGTCTCGACAAATCTCAACAGGAAACATTTGACTGAGGGTGAAGGGTGAAGGAGATGGGGAAGGAGACAGGCAGTTCTTGGCACCCCATCTGACCTGGTTGGAGGATATTTGTAAGAGGGCCACACTGAAAGTTAAAGGTTGAATGCGGTGTGGGATGAAGCTCTAGACTACTCCAGCCTTGACTGCAGGAAAAGCAATGGGGTCATGAATACTCAGATATGACTACTGAGGACTAAAAGGCTATTTGTGCCATTGGGTAAGTGAGTCCTGGGGAATTGATCCCCAAAAGGAAATGGGAATGGACTGATGGATTTTATCAGGGTAATTTAACAGGGGAATACTCCTCTACTTGTTGTCAGGACAGTAGACTTGGAACTGTTTGCATGAGCTGTTTTTGGTTTGCTTGTTTGTTTTCTTCTTTCTCTTTTGGTGTCTATCTATAAAAGACAGGCAGGGTGAACAATACTAAGGAGACCACTAGGGGACCAAAGGTTTGACAGTGGCAGGGGGTGTAGGGTGCGCTAGAAGAGAATGAAGGTTCTGGTCGTGTTTGCTCAATAGAAATGTAGCTGAGCAGAATTAATGAGAGGTGAATGATGGGTAAACATGATAGTAGGACAGGAGGAAAGCAGAAGAAAGTAAAGATTATGTATATGTATAAATATAAATATGATGTGTATTTGTAAAAATATAAAGATAGGTGTATTTGTCTTTGTTTGGGTGTTGTGGTCGTTATATAATCTTGTGTCAACTTGATCTGGACTTTGCTGGCATGTTTTCCCAATATGTAATTGCACTTTTATATAAAACTCTTTCTTATGCGTATATGATTGTAGTCAGTCCAGACAAACCTACTATCATCTATCTATCTATCTTCATCATCTATCTATCTATCTATCTATCTATCTATCTATCTATCTATCTATCTATCATCGGAAGAACTTAATTTTACCTCAGTATCAGAAATGTCTGTTTTAATAATATGGCAATATATGATGCTCACCTTCCTGCCATAATCACTGAAGACAAAAGTGGGTGCATAAGCAAATATGGTGAAGAAAGCTGATGGTGCCCAGCTATTAAAAAATTGAGCATCTGAGATATTAAAGACTTGATGTTAACCAAGAAGCTCTCCAGTGGGGAAGAAACAAAGTCCACATGAGGTGGACAGTAATACATATCAGAAGTTCAAAAACAAACAACCAAATTGATGTGAATGAGCACAGGTAAAGTGTAGATCCCCAAAGCACCTGTAAGATAATCGGACAGTTTCTCACAGAATGGCCAAACAGAAGGGATGATAGTCCAGGGTGTAGTGTAGCACTGTTGAAACCCATAGATATCCTCTAGTTCTTTAATATTCTTTAATATTTCCTCCACCTTCATAGCCTTAGTTTTACCTTATTAATCCTGTTAGGCCTGCATATGTTCACTTGTATTATTAAGACCATTAAAGGTAGAGCAACCCTTCAGGAATTTTTTTTTTTTTTGGCGTCACTGCCGCTGGTGGTCGTGGGCGCTACCCAGTGCCGCTCCTGGGAGCAGCCACTGGATTTGAACTGCCAAACCCGTGGGCCGCAGTCCCGCACTCAACCACTTATGCCATGGGGGCTCAGACCCCCTTCAGGAATTCTAACTGTAGTAATGATTCCCTGAGGGTATAGGAAGAGGGGTGTTACAGATATTCTATTTGGAACCTGTTCCTCCTGTCTTTCTGCACTCTCCACTAATTCCTTCTTCTTCCTTCTCTCCCTCTCCCATTCTCTGTTTAATCCTCTCTACACCCACACCTTTGTTCACACAGGCTGGTGATTTGGGCTGCCTGTGGTGAATAAGCCAATTCAAGAGACAATTGAAGCAAGTAAGGATATTTACAGAGTTGGAGTGGATCTAAACTACTGTGGTCTGGGCTAGAGAAAGAACTTTGCATACATCAGAAAAGAAGAGGGTCTGGAAAGGGAGCAGTAATAATCTTGTGACTAAGTTACAGAGTGTGAGTTAATAAATGAATAACATGTCTTGTTTCTTGTCCAGTTTTCTGTTCTGGTAGTCTTAGGAGTTGTCATATTTTGGGTGATTAATGTAGAATAGAATCATTTATTTCACTTTTCTTCTGGGTACCCCCAAAATAAATTTCAGTCTTTGGCAAACATTCTTGTGTTTCTGGTTTAAAATTACACCCCCTGCAAATTTTCAGTATTAAAGAAATCATAACAAACTATACATAAGTATTTACAATATGAGTAATTCTTAGTTTGCTCATTATTTCATGATGAATCTATTCAATTTCCATAAAAATTACTTTGACCTCTAACTTTCAGAAGGAAATAACAAAGGCAAGTTAATTTGCCACAAATTTCCACCCAAACCACAGAGCTAGACTACAAAGGTTAGCAAAATGCAAACTGTATCAGCAAGCAGTTCACTGAGGTCTGATGTAATATCACCCTGAAGAAGTAACACAGGTTTCTTAGTAAGGGCTTTGTTTTGTTTTTAAGGATCATTCAATCTGAGTTCCCATGGCCTAAGATGGTTTGGAATTGTGGAACAATTGAGCAAGAAACATCCCCATTTCTTTTTAGCCTTCAGCTCTTACTTGATGGCTCATCTCATCTTGCCCATCCTGCTGGAACACATTTCCACTCAGTATCCATTCTGTACTTTCAATATGGGCTCTTTCAACTGCACAGTACCCTTTCCTTCTAGTCTTTGTCCACCAAGTAACCCATAACACACTTGTAAGTACAAAGCGCTCACACTCTCTAACATCTGACCATATCTCCCTTGCATAATTTGAGCCCTACCAGGTGACAGTTCAAATCCATCAAGTGCTCTTCCAGAAAAAAAAAAAAACTGGAGCTGCTCTTGGAATGATTTATAATTTCTTAAGTCTTAGATAGTCTTACTCTGAGTCACAATCAACTTAGTAGCAGTGGGCTTGATCTTTTAAATTTTTTAGCAGGGAGTTGCGTAGCCTATGATGAGACTATTAACCATCTCTGAATAAATTCCCTCCTTTCAAAAGTGACTAATTAATTTGCTCATCTATAGATTTATTTATTTATTTATTTATTTTATCATTTTATTCGGTTATAGATTTATTTCTAAGTCTTAAATATCCAACACTTTTAAAAAGGCTACCAGATGCAGGGTTCAGACTCCATAAAATGGTTGCTGTCTTCCTTTATCTATAGTCAAACTTTTAGAAAAATAAAATGTAATTCTACCTCAAGTGTATCTCCTACTCTACTCACCTGCAAATTGTGACCCTCCAACTGATGGACATTGAATGTGTCCAAGAGCAAAGCTGTCAACTCAACTGATAACTCCTGCTAATTAGTTTATACGTCTTTTTGAGAAACATTTTCTGACACCTTTCTACTTGTAAGACACGATGCTGAGCACTTTCGTGCACACTGTTTTAATTCCTATTTGAAATCACCTGGTGTGGCCAAACAGGAGTCTCACAGAAGTAATCTGGTGTGTAAAAATTTTTTCATTTTTGTAAAATAAAAGCCTTCTAAGGCTAAGAGAGAAAGTCACTCTCCAAAGTTCCAAATCTTTCAGATGGCAGAGACAGAGCCTAATGTGAACCCAGGTTAGCTAACTCTGGCTCATTCAACCATCTCCATTTTCACCCTGCCCTATTCATTCCTTCATGGGTGTTATGATGTGCCTCGTGTCTCATTCAGAGTTGAGCCATCCTTAGGTTTGTCACCTGAGACGTGTTCATTAAAGGTTCACTAGATAAAGAGCATTTTATATTATTAGTACTGGATAAAAAAACTGTGCATAAAGACAAGTGCTGAACTCATGGAATTTGTAATACAGTTTAAGAACAAATAGTCATAGTATGTGATAAAAGCCGATCACTGGATCAAGGGAGAGAAGGGAGATTTTGTGTTCAGAGCGAACTTCTCTGCAGTAGCACATTTAAGCAAAGACCTGCGTGCAGTGATGGAATAAACCTTTCTAGTTCTTGTGGGAGGCCACGGTGAAAAATTCATGTTTCCTCCAGTGTAAAATGAGGAGCTATTTTGGGACTAATCTAATCTGATTTCAATAGGATGCACTTGGTTTCCATGGAGATCTGTGACAGGCAGGTGTGACAGTTTCGACAAGATCGAGGAGTCTTTGACAAGAGTCAGAATATTATAGAGGCTGGTCAGAGGGGTGATAAGAAGAGGTGGATTTCTGTTTGCATTAGTAAAGCATGGGTCATCTTGACTGCTTATTAGTTTGGAAAATGTACTTTACGGGATAATGTGAGGTTTGATTTATTTTTTCAGTGGTGTATGGGCACAAATAAGCTGAAATTCCTGGCATTTGACTCAACCTCAATTGGTTTGGTAACATAGGTTACAGCCTTTACTTCCAGCTAGGTGTACCATTTAATAGGTATGAATCTAGTGTCCAGGAAACCAAACTTACAGAAAACTGAATTGATCCACATTTAATAGGTATAAATCTAGTGTCCAGGAAGGCAAGCTTACTGACAACTGACTTGATCCACTGCACAACTTAATCACAAATCTGATTCCTTCCACAATAAATAAGCGGCTGAGACAGAATATCATGTTAGAAGTCCCTGGGGAGGAACGATCAAATCCTTTGACTTTAAAAATAACCAAAACAAAAAAATGAAACAGTTGTATCCTCCTGCTCTCTCAGGTGATTATATTTTAAAAATTTTTTAAAGATTTTATTGGGAGCTCGTGTATCACTTATCACAATCCATATGTACATATATGGTACCAAGCACCCTTGCATGTCCGCTCCCATCATCCTTCTTAGACCATCGGCCCCTCCACCCTAGCCCTTGACATAAGCTTTTCATCCCCTCCTCTCCCATCCTGCTCCACCCACCTCCACCAACCCTTGGTATTTCATAAATTACTAATATTTTGTCATACCACACATTGCCTTATGTCTCCCCTCACCGACTCCTCCACTGTCCATCCTCCAGATAGGTTATGTTGTAGATCCTTGTAAGTGGTCCCCCCTCTCCACTCCATCCACCCTTGATTCTATTTGTAATACACAGAATCAGTGGCTTACTTCCCACTGAATTATCTAAATATATAAAAATGTGCTTTAAAATGCCCCCACTTTACAGACATCATTTCTCTGGCTTGGTGTCTGCCATTCTGATGCCCAAGGAGAATCATCTTTGCTCCTGGGGACAGTTTTCTATGTAGGCTTCCTTTAAAAAAGAGGTGTTTCCCCCAGGTTTCCATTCTAAGAAAATTAAATGAAATTGGATGCTCAGGTACCATTAATTTATGCAAGAGAGAGACTAGAAACCTGGTGGTTTTGTTCAAGGCCTTTGTAAATTTTTATTTTGGTAAAAAAGGGACTTCAGTATAAAAAACAAAACAAAACAAAAAAACCTCTAGGCTTTAAAATGTCAGACACCTTGATGCTTCTGCAGTCATTCCTGCAGCCAAAAAGGGAACTAGGTGGTGAGTCATTTCCCATGTGAACGTATAGAGAGATCTGCAGTTTCTGTGTAGCATATTTGGGAAGAGGGTTCAGAGATAGTTTATTTATAGGACAAGTGGACCTAAGAAGCAAAACATTGATCAAGAATCCAAGAAAGAAAGAAAGAAAAAGGAAAGAAAGGGAGAAATGGAGGGAGGGAGAGAGGGAGGGAGGGAGGAAGAAAGGGAAGGAGGGAGGGAGGAAGAAAGGGAAGGAGGGAGGGAGGGAGGAAGGAAGGATGGAAGGAAGGAAGGAAGGAAAGAAGGAAGGAAGGAAGGAAGGAAGGAAGGAAGGAAGGAAGGAAGGAAGGAAGGAAGGAACTGTTAAGAATGCCTCACTTTCTTCCAGTCTGGATTTTGGTGTCTTGTCTTCCTAGTAATTACATTGAGAACTCTACAGTTGATGCAATTATGGGCTTCAAATGCTAAGTGGGTTTGCAGAGACTTTTTGTGTGAGAAAGAATATCGTAAGCAACTAATATGTTATATTAAAAAGGAAATACTGCAGTTATGAGTTTCTTCAGAGGTGTGTACATTGAGAAAAATGAATGAATCTAGAAAATCATTTGAAATCTTATGAAGGATTCTCTCTCTCCCCCAATTCCTGGAGACAGAGCCAAATGAATGCATATGAAGGCCCTGAAAACTGACAATTTATGGTGCCCTCTCCTACGACGGTTCACACATTCTGATGAGATGTATATGTGTGCGTGCATGTGTGTGTGTTTCTTCATTATCCATGTTGTCACTTCTTTTAAAATGTGGCTGTAGTATCAGCAATTGAAGGGAAATGATGTCCATGATATTAGCAGAATGAGATAAACTGGATTGTATGGTAATAACTTGAGTGAGTGTAGGACACTACACTTTTTCCTTTTTTAGTCTATGCCACATTTTCTACAAAAGGCATAGTCCACATCTTCCAGAACAAAGAAAATGAGTCTGTGATCTCAACTGTCTCTGCAATCAATGTAAAATTCTATTGATCACCTTCAGTGAGAAATTGACTCTTACCAATTTTGATTTAAGTGGCTTATACTTGAATTTTGACGCTTGCTTCATAATAAAAGCTATAATTATATATTAAATGGTGTCCAAAAGAGAATATCATGATCAGAAGATGTATATTAAAACAAATGAGTATGCTTTATTTTTGAATAGGTCTTTCTACAACATTACAACTAAAATGTTCTTCCTAACCTTTGCTCTTATAAGTTCTTCAATGATTTCATAACAAGTAAGCTGCCAACTAATATGTACTTCCAAACACAATGAAGATAATAAGCCAAATCTTTTTTGACTCATTATGTACACATTGTTATTGAGCCTCTTTAGGAATGAAAATTAGTGTTCTATTATGAAGTTGTCATCATGAAAGTTATAAATATGGGTAAAGCAATCTCAAAATTGGGGCACATGTTGTATTTTATTTTCTACTATGGAATCATACATGCATACATGAATAATATTTATCTTTCCTGAAAATCTGTCAACTCAATTCTCATATCATAATGAAATTATCACACTTGCCTGAGAAATTGATCTCGGGCACTCCCTGAGACTGTTGGAGCACTTCTGTCATTTATTGGCTTTTTCCCCCACACTTCTGAAAAGGTGGTATTTGTCTATTTTCAAATGTTTTCTTAATCTGTATAAATGATCTGTCAATAGCTAACAGAGAGCTGTGCAATTATTTATGAATCTTCAAGAGCTTGACTCAACCTATGCAAATGCTACTTACAATACATGATTCCATATAACCTTTTTGGCAATGTGTCTTGCTTCTCTTTTGACATCTTCTTTTGTGTGTGTCTAGTCTCTGGCCATATCTTCTAAAGCACCTGGAGTTTAAGTGCACATATCCACAATTGCCTTCATGGTGACAGCATGCACTTTTGGCTATCGGTTAGAAAGACATTTACACACCTGAAAAAGGCATATGTTTAGGATAAGAACTGCACATCAGTGAGTAGGAGAGGCAAAAATGGTGTAAACTGACAGGAGAAAAGTCAACTGCTTCCTGATAACAATTTTTGACTCTATATCTTACAAGATAGAGTGAATGTACAGAACACGAAATGGAAATGGCGTATGCATACCCTAACAATGGCATATGCATACCCTAACAAATAGCAGCACATAGAGCTGGTCTGTGCAGTTAGAAAGAACCATTTTAACTTGGAAATTTACAATTCAAACTTTAACTTGGAAAGAGTTTATCGATTGTTATCACTTATTAAATGTACTTGTTTCACACATGGCTTTAAATATATACAATGGATTTCTCTTCCTTTGACTGCCATATTTTAAGATGTGATGGGCCAAAAATGGATCAAACTGAGACACAAGTTGAAATAAATATCCCAACTTTCCATTTTATGGGTGCCAACTCACACTTCATCTATTCTTCGCAAAGATCATCTTTGTTCAGTGATAAGTATAATGACACCACCAACTTGTTGCAAAGCAGCTTAAAATATTAACATTCTTGCATGTCCAGTTCGTGATTTAAGCCAAAAACATGACTTCCATTGAAGTATGACAACATACAATCCCTGGACATCAAACAGATTTTATATTTACCAATGATGGTTGTGCTATGACGAGCACTTGATCTATCTGTAGCAAATCAAGAGTTGAGTGATTTATGACTGAATGCTTTGCAGACAAAACTATATAGAAAGAGGACTGGTGGAAAATGTAACAGTCACTTCCTCTTGCAAATTTTACCCATTGCTTTCACCCAAGATATCTATTCTGGATACAAAACCTTATTTGTTCATCATTCTGGTATTTTCAACATGAAATTTCAAATGGTCTACTATAATGTTGAGCATCACTTGTTCCTCTTTCAATCCAATAATTTAAATCATTAGTTAAAAGGTTCCATTACACACTGCCCTCTGGTAGTAGGAGTAGGAGGCCCAGTCTTGCTCCTAGAGAGCTGCTGCTGGATTTGAACCTCCAACTCAGTGGGCTGCAGTCCTGCGCACAACCACTACACAACCAGGGCTCAGCCAAGACCATGACACTTTACGGGAGTAGAAAGCCCTGTCTTTTCAGTGGTCTTCAATTGCTGACCTTGCAGCTAGCAGGCGAATGAGTAACCAACTCCATTTCCTTTTATCTTCTGGAACTCTCAGTGTTTGCACTGCAGAGGATTTTGCCATCTCAGTTTGCTTCCAGACAAAATGATGTCATCTTTAAAATTTGATACTACTGCCGTAAGTGCATTTGAATAATCAAATAGAAATGAAATTGATAAAATAGGTACAATTTCTACAAGTAAAATTGATACAATGAGATTTCATTTAAATGTGGGCATTACCCACATTTTGCTATTTGAAAATTATTCAGTAGAAATGCTTGATCTAGAACACATGATTTCATTCTTCAGGTCTGTTGTTGCTGTTGTTAGGTTTGGTTGATTTGGGTCTGACTCATAACAACCCTGTGCCCCCCAGAACAGCATGCTGCTGGGGCCCATGGCACCCTCAAAATTCTTCTTAGGTTTGAGCCCATATATGCAGCCACTGGGTCAATCCATCTTGTCCAAATGTCACCTGTTTGTAAGGTGATTGCAAGTACCATGGCTTGGTTCAGGTACAAAGTCCGGAAGGCAATAATTTTATTTTTCAACACTTTAAAGCATTCTTGTGAAGCAGATTTACCCAATGCAATGCATCGGTTGAGCTATTGATGCCTGCTTCCTTAAGCATTGATTGTGAATCGAATCAAGACAAAATGCTTGATAACATTACTATTTTCTCCAATTTATCATGGTTATTTGCGAAGATTTTGTTTTCTTTAAATTGTATTGTGATCCACACTGAAGGTTGCAATCCTTGATCTTCGTCAGCATGTGCTTCAAGTCTTCCTTGCTTGCAACAAGTGAGACTGTGTCATCTGCATATAGCAGACTATTCATAAGCCTTTTATCCAACCCAGATGCTGGGTTTTTTTCTGTACAGCATTCAGCTTCTGTGATGATTTTACTCACTCCAGGTGTGAGGCTGTCGAAAGACTCAGGACGTAAAAGACGATAGTAAAATAACTTCATCTGTTCATCACACAAAGTTTACTGGCAGGTCCTTAGGAGATTTCCGTGAATGCTTTTTAATTGCTGTTTTCATTCAGAAACAATACTTAAAAGCTTACACACTCATTTCCGATCCTTTGATCTTGCGTCTTCACTGTTGGTTGGATTGCTGTTGGGACCTGAAGTGAGTGAGAGTGATTTCAAAGAACATGATACAAATACAAAGGCATGCTCAACCAGGAGTTGTTTGGGTTTGTTTGTTTGTTTGCTTGTTTGTTTGTTTGGTGTAGAAGCAGAGACATCATGAGTCTCGTGATGATAGAGCCACTAAAGGTGGGAATATATCTCATTGTTCTGAAATGAAAAAGAAAATACCATTGCTCTGAGATACAAAACTTATTGGTAAAGGTACTACCGGTTCCCCTCCACTTCAGCACTTAGCTTTCTTTTTGCACATTGAGCATTTATTTAACAACAAATCTCAAAAACCTCTACAGTATTTTTGTGGATACAAGACACACACACACACACACCACAGACAAGCAAGAGCAGTGCTGGCCACAGAATGTCCTTCTTCATTATTATTATTTTTATAAAGCATTTTATTGGGAACTCCTACAACTTTTCTCACACTCCATACATCCGTTGTCTTAAGCACATTTGCACTGTGTTGCCATGAGCATTCTCAAAACATGAACAACAGTAACGTGAGTGAAGTGAGGCAGCAGGCAGTGTGAATATGAGCATGATATTAATTTATAGTTTATTAAGGGTCCATGAGGGTGGGAGGGGTGGAGGAGGCATAAAAGAGGAGCTGATATCAACAGAACTCAAGCAGAAAGAAAATATTTTGAAAATGATGATGGCAACATATGTACAAATGTGCTTGATACAATTGATATACAGATTATAAGTGCTATAAGAGCTCCCTGATAAAATGACTTATTTTTTAAAAAAGAAACATTCCTAGAGAAATGATAAAACATCAAAGCATCGTGAATTTCTATAAAATTACACCAGGTAGGCCTACATTCGCTGCCTGCTCTTTAACCTCCTGCATATCTTCATATTCTCCTGCCCTTGAGACAGTAAGCTCAACCCCTCCACTGTCTCCACCTCCTCGGACTTGTCAACATGCAGGTCCTGTACACAGATAACCGAAACTTACAATACACATATCCTTTTCCTTTGTGGCTATTTTCTTAATAACCTTTTTGCTGTGGCTTATTTTCTTGTAAGAAAACAGTGCACAATACACAGGAAAGAAATCGAACTCACTGCCATCAAGGACATGCCTTGTGACGCCATAAGACATCATGGATCAGTCTCTCTGGGTGACTAAGACTGATCCTTTACAGGAATAGCAAGCTCAACTTTCTTCCACAGACTGGCTGATAGTTTCTGCCTGCTGGATTTGTAAGTCGCTCAAGTCATAAGCCTTTTGCCATCACGTTCTTGGAGAATATAAACTTAGATGTGGCTTTTAAAAGCCCTGTGTTGTTGAAGGGTCAGCTGTACAAGCTAACACACGTTAGCTAACAGATGATTAGCCCAAGTTGAGCCTCATGGAAAAGGGAAGGGCCTAGATGAGACAGATTGACATGGTGTCTGTAGCAGTGAGTTCATACATGTCTCTTGTGAAGCTGGACCAAGACATGGAACTGTTTCCTTGGTTTGTACATAGGAAGACTCAAGGTTAGAGCAATCCTAAAAGCACCAACCACCCCTGCCGACAGCAACAACAGATCTGAATTCAACCCACTGCTAGTCACAGTGCAGTCCAGCGCATAGTGACTCTGTGTCTGTGTAACAGAGTCGAACTGTTTCATTGGGTTTTGAAACTTTATGGAAACAAACTCAGAGTTCTCCTGCGGAGCAATGGATGGGTTTGAATCAATCACCCACCTTGCGGTTAACAGGCTCATGCTTGCAGCAGGGCCCCGAGGACTCCTTAATTTAGTCTAGCAACAATAAAAGAAACCACAAATACATTCTCCAAACAGTCAGTGAGTTGCATTCCAAACACTGTTATGATTCCACTCAAAGCAATTCTATAGTTTATATAACTATACAGGGTATCATTGGTTTGAAATGACACTCTTTTAGATGAAATTAGAGAAGGATGTCTAAAGCCAAGTTCAATGCATTGCAACTTTGTAGAACCAACTATAACTTCTGGCAGGGTGTCCTAGCCTGTGCTTTGTGCTGGAGCAGCTCACTGGCTCTTTTTACCTGAAGACACACTTGGAGGCTAAAACCAACAATCTTCGAGTTAGTTGCTGAGCTAGGGTAAGAATGATGAGTCAGGAAGTTGGAAAACACTGCCCATAAAAGTGGCAACTCCATGCCTTTTTCTGTTTAAGGTTTTAAAAAAGGGGTGCATCAGTTATGTTAGGGTGAGTCTACTTTCTAATAACAGACTTTGTAATTGCAAAAGATCAGGAACATTAGCTCCAACAGGATTATTCTCAAATGTCAAGGACCCAGAAAATATTACAAGAGGAAACACTGGGAAATCTAGACAGAAACACAGTAAGTTATATAAAAATTGAAACTGGAAAATCACTGACATGTAGGGATATTTCTACAATTGTATGCCATATCTCTGTATGAAAGAAAAAGTATGAACTGACATAGGCCAAATTCTTAATACTGTGCTCTGGAAATCTACTTTCTGTTAGTAATTATTATTTTTAACTTCCTTATAAGAATTATATACTAAAGGAACTTTGAAAATAGGTAGTACCAGGGTGGAAACCAAACTTCATGGTTTACAATAAAATACATTTGGTTGCATTTATGTGTTTTTAAAAATCATTTTATTTGAGGCTTGTACAACTCCTATCACAATACGTACATCCATCATGTCAAGCACATTTGTACATTTGTTGCCATCATCATTCTCCATTTTCTTTCTCTTGAGCACTTGGTGTCAGTGCCTCATTTTTCCCTCCCTCCCCACCCCTCTCCCTCATAAACCCTTGATAATTTATAAACTACTATTATTTTTTGTCATGTCTTCCACTGTCTCATGTCTCCTCTCACCCACTTCCCTGTTCTTCATACCCCTGGGAGAGGGTTATAGGTAGATCCTTGTGATCAATTCCCCCTATCTACCTCACCTTCCCTCTACCCTCCCAGTTTCACCACTCTCACCACTGGTCCTGAGGGGTTCATTTGTCCCGGTTTCCCTGTGTTTCCAGGTCCAATCTGTACCAGTGTACATCCTCTGGCCCAACCAGATTTGTAAGGTAGAATTATGATCATTATTAGTGGGGAGGGGGGAAGCATTTAAGAACTAGAGGAAAGTTGTACGTTTCACCATAGCTACACTCACCCTGGCTGGCTCCTCTCTTCCCTGTGGCCCTTCTGTAAGGGGATGTCCAGTTGCCTACAGATGACGTTTGGGTCCCCACTCTGCAGTCGCCTTCATTCACAATGATATGATTTTTTGTTCTTTGATGTCTGATACCTGATCCTATTGACACTCCATGATCACACAGTTTGGTGTGCTTATTTCAGATGGGTTTTGTTACTTCTGAGCTAGATGGCTGCTTTTTTATCTTTAAATCTTTAAGACCGCAGGCACTACATCTTTTGATAGCAGCCAGGCACCATCAGCTTTCTTCACCACATTTGCTTATGCACCTGCTTTGTCTTCAGCGATCTTCTCAGGAAGGTGAGCATCATGGAAAGACAGTTTAATGGAAAAATGCATTCTTGCATTGAGGGAGTACTTGAGTGGAGGCCCAATGTCCATTTTCTGCCTAATAGTAAACCTATAAATCTATGCACATAGATCTATTTCCCCATTGTCATATATAAATATATTTGCATATGTACATGCCTGTGTTTAGACCTCTATAAATATCGTTTGCCTCCTAAATCTTTCCTCTATTTCCTTCTACTTTCCTTAAGTGGGATAAACAATCTGGAGGAGAAAACAACAGGACCAACGGTTCTGTGGTGACAAGGGAGAAGGAGAGGAGAGATAAAGGAGGTGGTATTGACAAACCCAGGGAACAAAAAACAAGGGAACAACAAGTGATTGAAAATCAGTGACAAGGAGGGTGTGGGAGGCCAGCTAGTGCTTATTAAGGGTAATGTAATGAGAGGAATTACTGAACCCCAAATGAAGGCTGAGCATGATAATGCATCTGTATCTCAAAAGGTAGTTCCATAATTATAAAGTAAGTTCATTTTATTTTATGTGATTATTAGTGAGTTTAAGCTGCAAAGATAACTTTGTAGTTAGAACTATCTCTTATTTTAGTATAGATTTTGAAACAGCAAAATAGCAGTTTTATCTGTATTTCTCAGATGAATGTATGAAAGTACTTGCTTGATATGATAGTTCACTGTATATTTGATTCTTGCAGCATTATTGTAGATAAGGCCATATTGACAAGCCTGCCCAAATACTTGAAGGTGTGATTAGTTTAACAGGGATATTTTTAACCTAATATTTGAACAATGAAATTATTTTCATTTACAATAGTTATTATATATTTGTGTAGCCATCTTCATGTTTTTTTATCTCTGTACTTTAGTTTAATTGCTCAAATCATGCCAAGTTCTCATTAGAAATAACTTGACACAAGCTGAAAAAGTTCATTAATCTTCTTTTTCATCGAATTAATGACTCTTGCATTTTCCCACAAGATTTGTTATTTCATTTTAGTTTTTTTTTTTTTTTTGGGGGGGGGGCATCACTGCTCTCCGGTGGTGGGAGTAGGAGGCCCAGCCCCACTGCTGGAATTGAACCTCCGTCCCAGTGGGCCGCAGTCCCGCGCACAACCACTACGCCACCGGGGCTCAGCCCTGTTATTTCATTTTATAATCTATTTGCATTGAATAATTCACTCCTTAAGATATAGGCATGGAGGAGCTTGTATGTGAGTGCTAATCTTAAAATTGTTCAACTCATTACTTAATAATTCATATTCTGATGATATGTTTCCTTGCACTATTTCAATTTGGCAACAACTTATATAATGAAGTCTGGGATAATGAGACCACCCTGTATGTGAATAATTTTATTTTATTCTACTCACACACACACACACACACACACACACACACACCCCAGATATTCTGTATCTTTTATTTTCCTAAATGTGAGCATAGACATTTTGAAAGAGATGTGCTCCCACAACTTTAAGATCATAACCGAATGCAGCTTGGCCACAGCTGCACAAAACCTATAGCTCATAGATTCTGAACTGAGAATGCTTCTATTTATATGGATCCGACCCGTGGCATTAACAAGCAAACAAAAAAAGGACAAATGTATGATGGTCCCAGCCTGCTTTGCTTGCATACAGTCTAATGGCTAAGAAGTTAAATCCACATAGAGGGTATTGCCACCCAGTGCTTTAATCCAACCAGGAGGGATTGCCTTTGACCAGCTTCTGGGGAAACAAAGAACATACAGCCCAATGGGTTTATGAGATGGACTGTACATATTACCCTGACATTCTCAAATCTCTTGTTAGTCAATTCCCTTGTTTGACAACCTCCGAGGAATGTTTTCACAAAATCTCGATGGGTTTTCAAAGCAACTCTCCCCTAGGATACTTCTTCCCCTTTGTCTGGCTCCTTCATCTTCCTTCTTTCTTCCAGCAATGAGACCTCATCCACTTTTAATATTTCCCAAAGGTACTTCTACAGTCTCAAGGTGAAGTGTCCCAAAGCAAAGAAAGATAGACTCAGGAAACCACATGTCCCTCCTTACTTTCAAGAGTCTTCCTTTTAAGGTATGGGGCGGAGGGGGGGGGGCGGGAGAGGAAACCCCTGGAGCCTTTCAGAGATGCAGCCTTTGGCTTGATGAGGGAGACTTCTGACTTCAGACCTCCTGGGGCATGAAAACATGCAGAGAAATGCCTCAAAGAAAGGATGCTGTGGCGATCCGGCTGTTCCCTCTCCTTTTAATGCCAACCAGGCAGAAATCTGATTGAGCAGGTCCCGCACATCTACCTTAGGAGGGGCAAACATTGGACACTAAATGGAAAGAAAAATGGTTCTGGGGGTCTGAGAAGATTCCACATCTGCCTACCCTTGTCTGCGGGCCCTCAGAGATGCGCTGCAAGCAGCAACCGACCCTGTAAGTCAAGTCAATTCCAGCTCAGGGTGGTCCTGCAGGACAGAGTAGAACTTCCTGGAAGTGTTTCCAAATGTACCGTTGAAATCAAGTGTTCAACATGATGCCACGAGGATGCCTGCCCAAAGCCTTTCAGACAGAAATGCTGGTTGGAAAGGAGAATAGAGAGAAGCAAGGATGGCTGGGGTTGAGTATTTCCAAGTAAGAGTAGATGGTCACAGTGGGAACCAAGCTTGGGTGACAACCACACATCCCACTGAGACTGCATGTGCTGTTTGGGGCACTTACCTCTCTTCTCTGGCATTTCTCTATCCATCCCGGGCCTCTCTGCTCCTGTGGGGCTCACTATGAACAGGATTGGAATGCTGGTGGCATGGTGGGTTGTGCCTTGGGCTGCTAACTACAGGTCAGCTGTCCAAATCCACCAGGGGTCCCACCAGAGAAAGATGTGGCTTTCTACTCTCCTAAAGGGTTAGTTTCAGATCACTATTGATCATACAGCAATGAATGGGATTTGGGACTTCCCTCCTCTGGCCCTTCTCCCAACCACACCTCATATCTCCTCTTATACCAAGGTAACTGTGACTTAAAAGACAAATAAACATCACTTTGCCTTCCTCTTTCGAACTGCACGGGAGTTTTGACCTGCTACATTTCCAAACGGGGCCGGTTCACCCCTCCATAGGCAACCTGGTGGTCCCCCCTCCAGGGAGGTCACCGTAGTGATGACGAACTTAGTGCGGACACCCAATCGGCATAGCACACTACAGCCCAGAACTCCTGGACTCAAGCGATGCTCCAGCCTCGGCCTTCCAAGTAGCTGGGGCTACAGGTGTGCGCCACCACGCCCAGTGTCTTCCACTTCCATTCCACCCCATATTCTCGTTTTATCTTTGGACATACGTTCCAAGAGTGAAAAATTTCCAGAGACTTCTTTAATTTGTCGCATCATGCTTTCATCATCCCCTTTCTCTTTCTCTCAGCTTTTTGGGGGAAGAGTTTTTGGCACATGCATACATTCATATATACTTTTTTTTGGGGGGGGGCACCATTGCTCTCTGGTGGGAGTGGGAGGCCCAGGCTTGCTCCTGGAGAGCTGATGCCGGATTTGAACCGCCAAGCCAGTGGGCCGAAGTCCCGCACTCAACCACTACGCCACCGGGGCTCAGCCTATACCTTTTATGTTCAATGTGGTTTTAAGCCTGTAATGTGAAGATACCTTACTTCTCTCATTTCTTTTCGGTATACTTTCTCAATTATTTACACTTGATTTTATACCCTCATCCACCACCACAACCCCTATCTTCAATCAGAATGAGAAATGGATGGTTGATAAGAAGATGCACTCCACAAGACTGCTGCTGCATGAGTTCTGTGTACTTAATTTCACTAACAAAAAGACAGGAGGAGGAATTAGTTGCAAGACTCTAAGTTCTTATGAGTCATTTTAATTTCTTTCAGTTTGACCCCCAACACCTTGACATCTTGTACATTGCTCCTTGAGGTAGCTCTTATCTCTACACTTAACCACTGTTGTGCCTGAATCCCTCATCATTTAACTCTAGCCTTTCGAAATAAAATGCTAATCCGATCTGCTACTTCTCCCATCTCTGTATTTCAACAGGATTGCAAATCTTTATGAACCCCAGGGTCTAGCAGTCAAATGATACAGGCTTCCAATAAATGGAAATTCACATATTTAGTGTTTGCCCCTTCCATTAGTAAAATGATGGTCAGTATCCCCAATGTTTGTTTTTTTTTTTTCCTCTCCAGTATCTGATGATCTATTGGTGGTTAGACACCACGTAGTAATGGCTGTGGCTTAAGTTTGAAAAAGCAATACACTTCGGGAAATGCCTCAGGGAAATGGATGGGTGGCGGGAAAGCATTGAACCAGTGAGAAAACAGTACAATTGCTTCAGCCCTTCATGTATTTATTAGCAATGAGATTCACCGAGAGAAAGTACAGAAGTTTATTAATGTTTTCTAACTTTGTATTTGAATTCCCAACAGGGAAAAAGAAATACTGCCTCTAAATCCTGCAGTTTATTACCCAACAATTGTTTATGGCTTTTTGCTACATTCCATTTCCATAGTTGCAATGCATTTCACTATATCTTAGAGATGACTTTACTTAGATGACGGCTTATATAACCTTCCTTCCTGATTTAGCTTTCTGTGTTGATGGGAAGACACTATTGTCTAAACTGATTTTCCTATTATGATTATAGCTTTGATAGAGTCCTTCCTTTATTAGACATGACTGCAGGAGTAATTGGACTCATTTAATTATAAAAAAACACAGGGGTGTCTCCTGAGAGGGGGAACTTGACATATATTTCATATCTGAAACTGAACCCAGCCCCAGGGATCACCTTGTAATTGCACAGTGGAACCAACCTTATCCATGATCACAGAGTCTATACTGACACATTATGAGAGTCAGTAGATTGTGAAGAACTAAGTAGATTGTGGGGCAGGGTTTTAAAGACTGTATGCCTTTATGGAAGCATCCTGCTACACTGTTCTCCCCCTGAGGCACTGATGGGTTCGAACTGGTGACCTTGTGGCTTGACGCTGAACACATTGAACCCTTGCACCGCCAGGGCTCCTTCAGCCAAATCACAGGCACAATGTGAGCAAGAGCTTATTGAGGAGCATCATTATCAGCACAACAGCCCAGAGAGGACGCAGAGGGCAGCACCAGCACCCTCAAAACTAAGGTGGCAAAACAAGGTGCACAAATTGTTGAAGGAAAAACTTGCTATGTAAACTTTCACCACAATTGCAATTCAAAACAGAGGGTAAGACAGGAAGAAAAAAGAAAACATTGGGATAATTGTGGGTGAATCAAGAGATACTGCTACTGGAATTCTAGTCTCTACATGTACTGGTTATTCCAAACACAGTGTTCAAACAAGTCTCTGTGATCAGGGAAAGGTTGTAGACAAATTATTTAGTAATGCACTTTCCTTAAGGTCATGCAAATACCTGCCCTCAAAATTGAAAGTGTACCTTTAATGCCATAGAAGGGAGGGGGGGCGGTTTGTTGTTGTTTTGTTTATTGAGATCAGAATGTCTACTAAGAGGCCATCTAGCTCAGAAGCAACAAAGCCCACATGGAAGAAGAACACCAGTCTGTGTGACCACGAGGTATTCATGGGATCAGGTATCAGGCATCAAAAAACAAAAATTATATCACTATAAATGAGGGGAGCACAGACTGGGGTCCCAAAGCCCATCTGTAGTTGAAACAACATCCCCTTAAAACAGAAGGGTCATGGGGAGGAGACAATCCAGTCAGGGTACAATGTAGCAATGATGAAACATGCAACTTTCCTCTGGTTCTTCAATCCTCCCCCCCACCCCCATCATGATCCTAACTCTACCTTACAAATCTGGCTAGACCAGAGGATGTACACTGGTACATATAGGAATCTGAAACATGGGAAATCCAGGACAGATGATCCCTTCAGGACCAGTGGTGAGAATGGCGATACCAGGAGGAAGGAGAGAGGGTGGGGTAGAAAGGGGGAACCGATTATAAGGATCTACATATAACCTCCTTCCTGGGGTATGGACAACAGGGAAGTGGGTGTGAGGAGGCATAAGATAGTGTATGGCATGACAAAATAATAATAATTTATAAATTATCAAGGGTTCATGAGGGAGGGGTGAGTGGGAAGGAATGGGGAAAAATGAGGAGCTAATACCAAGGGCTTAATTAAGAAGTAAATGTTTTGAAAATGATGATAGCAACACATGTACAAAGGTGCTTGGCATAAAATAGATGTATATATGGATTGTGATAAGACTAGAATGAGTCCCCAATAAAATTATATATATATATATATATATAAATTTTATACACACACACAATCAAGTGGGCATCTTCTTAAACTACTGGAGATTTGCAGCAAGTTTGTGGCAATGCTTGATCCACATAAAACAGCAGTGTTCAAGTCAACCAAGTGCTCTACAAAAGGGTTTGAAGCCCTCACAAATGAGCCAAGAGAGGGAAGACTGTCAGTCTCAATGAATGGAGAAATTGTGGCTGACATGCATGGTTCAGGAAGCAGCAGCTACCAAAGCTGTTCTCCCATGATTTGACATGTTCAATTTCAAGCAAACATGTTGGCCTCAGTAAACTATCTCTGCATTGGGACCAAAAATACCGCACAAAGATCAGCCAATTCAAGGAGTAGATTTCTCTCTCCAACCCGCCCCGCCCCCCGCCCCCCCGCCCCCCGCCCAGTCATTTAAGCAAGATAAAAATTAATGAAGATGATTGTATGGAATGCATTATAAGCAGGGATAAGGCTTCAATTTAACAGGCTAATCAAAACAATGACTCCTGAGGAGAGTGGGTGGGCCAGGGAAGTTCAAGACAAAGAGGGCAGCCTTGATAGATTTTCTCGTAGGGCATAGAATGATCACAGGGAGTTACTCTGAAGAGGTTTTAGGAAAATTAAGCACCGATTGAATTAATGAGAAAAGGGCCAGGAAAGTTGGGCCAAAGAATTTTCTTTTTTCTATCAGGACAGTACTCAGTCTTAGAGCAGCTGGGTCTTTCCTATAAGAAGTTCACTGGGAAACTTTGCCACATCCATCCTACAGCCCTGACCTTTCCCCTTGAAACTTCTTTTTGTTGTCCCCATTTAGAAAAAATAAGCATGTAAAACTCATAATTAAGTCCTCTTTGGATGCCCAACTTGCAGTCTTGATGTGTCATAAATAAAAAAGGGCACAAGTCTTCTGGAAAGGGTTAGAGAGATGTAACTGCTACCTTCAAATGTATATAGGTTTATATGGAACAGTAGCCATGAAACAATGGCTTCACATTTTGACATGTTTGCGTAATAAAAATATCTATGATTTTGTAGCAGTTTTTAAAGCTTATCTTGCTTTTTGAATTCAAATGTATTTTTAGATGAATTTGAAGAGGTGCTATGAAGAGGCAATGACATTTCAAAAATGTTAATCTCATCATTAGATGAGATTAAAACCACATTATAACCACAATGAGATATCATCTTATGCTCAGTAGAATAGATATAATTAAAAAGAGATTTGTGAGTTGGTTATACCTAAAGAAACTAGATCCTTCATACCCTCATATTTGCAGTAAAAAGTAGTGGAAGCATTTTTTTGTAAAGTCGATGGACATAAGTTATGACATATAGATTAGTAATTAGAACAAAATTTCTATTCATACAAATATGCTTAAGAGAAACGAAAGTTTTTATAAATCTGTAAGTCGATGTTCATAGCAGCATTATTTGTAATAGCCAAAAAAAATGGGGAAACAGCACCAATGTCCACTAAATAGAGAGTGAATTTAAAAAATATGCGGTCTCTTTGTACAATGGAATATTATTCAGCAATAACAAGAAACAAAGTACGGACCCATGTAATAACATGGGTGAAGTTTAACAGCATGCTGCGAAGTAAAGTAAGCCAGATATAACAAACAGGTGTGCCTTCATTTATATTAAATGTTAAAAAATTAGATTTATGATTGCCTGGGATTGGGGTTGGAAAAGGGGATGACAGAAAATGAGCAGGAGAGATCCTTTGGTAACAATGGGAGTATTCTAAAAGTGGAATGTGAACGCTGACACCATAACTGTTGACACTGGATGAAAATCCTGGAGTTGTAAATGAATTCATTTTGATATGCAAATGATTCTTCAATTAAAAAAAGCCATTTTAAAACATGCTAAGATCATCTCAAGACAAAATTACTTGTAAGGTAATATCAACCCTAATCACCTTGGTGGGGGGGGGTGTCTGAATGTACATGTGTAATCAAAAGATCTGTCAATAACATTCCCTATCTACAAATGTTTCTAAGCAAGCAGAAGTATAAAGATGTGAGCTTGAACTAGACAGTATTTGTTGGCTGAGTTTTCTCTGAAATAAATCATGAACCTTGAGATGTTGCTTTCCAGACTTTTTTTTCCCCAAAACAAGTCAAGTAATTTCCCACTTTCTTTTTTTGTCATGCCACTACAAATAAGTGGAAATCTTCGACACGCTGCACCACACAGTTTATTTTATGTCTTTTTTAAAGTAACTCCAGGAAATGTTTTAGATTTCTATTCCTTGTGGAATTTGCAAACAAACAAGAATCTTAATAAGAAAAACCTGTCCAGCCTCACATGTCTTTTACCTGTCCCCACAAGCCTCCTAAGAAATGCCAAATCTGATCCAAGGGTAATGATCTTCATTCGCGAGGAGGAAGCCAACAAGGCCAGGAGGACCGAGTGAAGAGCTCATGGTCATCTCATCAGGAAATGCATTGCTCACCAGGATTAAGAAGTCAAATGTCAATGTGGTGAAACACATGCCTAATAGCAGTCAGCCATCAATCCTCTAACCAACACTTCTGTTAAAACACAGTTGCAGCCTGGTCAATGGTGTGGGCAAGAGGGTCAAATTTTTTTTTTCATCATGGAAAGTGTAGAAACGGTTCTAAAGCCTTCAGAAGGGAAGAATCTAAATTTCTCACTAACATGTCCAAGACAGGCTAATGTTCACAATTCCTGCTCTCTGTAGGAAAGGTCTTTAACTTGAAAAGTTGAAGGGACTGAAGAAAGTAGTTCTAGGGTGTGTGCAGTGAAATGCCAGTAGTATGATAATACTGAAGTCAGAGGCTTCTAAAAATTTTTAAAATCCATGTTCAGAAAAGTATGCATTTTAACTGTAGGAGCCATACTTCTTATTTTATAATTGAGGGATATTCTTTTTCCTTGGTTAAACTATGCTAGTGCTATCTGTGTTAACTTTGAAATAAAAAAGGTCTTTAAAGCATACATTAAGTTAAAATACTTACAAAACTGAGGTCCTTGGAATCTGCTTTAAAAGAGTAATTGAAAAACAATAATATTTTGAAGGATTTGAGGGATTTGGGCTTCTATAGCAATGTCTTTGTTAAGCAATCTGAAAAAGAGTTTCATAGATGTGACCTAGACAAATAGTTAGCTACAAGGGCAATTGTTTCTGGACAATGATAATTTGAAAAAACTGAGATAAAGGAACAAAATAACAAATGAGTTTGGAGTTGTGGAGTAGAAAGGGGGATCTAATTTCAGGGATCTACATATGACCTCCTCTCTGTGGTGCAGACAACAGCGGGTGGGTTAAGGGGCACATTGGACAGTGTACGATAAGAAAAAGTAATAACACTTTGTAAATTATTAGGGGTTCATGGGGGAAGAGAGGGTGGTAGGGGGAATATGGGAAGCTGAAAATTAAAAAGATAAATAAATAAAAAGAAAGGGGAAAAGGGGGAAAGAGGAGCTTATCCCAAGGGCTCAAGTAGAAAATTTTTGGAAATGAATATGGCAACATGTGTACAGATATGCTTAATACAAATGATGTATTGAATGTTATAAGAGCTATAAGAGCACCCAATACAATCTATATAAAAAAACACATGAGTTTTGTTTTTCTTAATCCATACTGACTGAATGTGCAATAGAAAGCATGTTTCTAAAAATTTCCTGGTTACCTGTTCTGTTTTGTCAAAACCAAATTCTTCCACCTACCCCTTCAGTTACCCTAAAGGCAAATATATATTTGATCAAAATATGACAATGCCAGCGCTTTAACCATAAAATATGTGAATGGTATATGGAAGTCTGCCACAGGTTCAGCAACACAGCTACCAACTGTGTGTGTGATTGACAAGGCTGTTTACTAACTCTGTATCACCAAGGCAGTCCTCAACATCTTTTCTTTTGACCACTCTCTATGATGGTAGCCAAGAGAATTATGTGGTGGTCATATTCCAGAGAGTTCCACATTACTGTTCCACATAAGAAAGGGAGAACAGCCCTCAATTATTGTGTACAGCATTGCATACAGACCACATGTGTTAGATATATGTGTGATGTCATAGTCATAAAGTCTCAGTAGATACAATTTCATTTATCCATTCCATTAATTACTCAGTGA
Source organism: Nesogale talazaci (assembly GCA_004026705.1). Lineage (NCBI taxonomy): Eukaryota > Metazoa > Chordata > Mammalia > Afrosoricida > Tenrecidae > Nesogale > Nesogale talazaci. The sequence continues at coordinate 19,760 of PVJH01005330.1, read as the reverse complement.
GTCCATTAATTGATTTTTACTAAGTTGTAACTATGGGCCTTTTCTGGCCTGGTGACATTTGGTCTAATAAGTAATGAGAGACACAGAAACATAGGTTTCACCTGAATAACTGATACAATCTCTGGCTTGTGCAAATAGTTTGTGATTATCTACTAACTTACATAATGGTTGCCAGTTCAAAACCACCTTGCAGCTCTACAGAAGAAAGATATAGAAAATAACAACCCATAAGAAAACCTGTAGGAAAACGGGTGCATAAGCAAATGTGGCGAAGAAAGCTGATGGTGTCCAGCGATCAAAAGATAAAAGATCTGGGGTCTTAAAGGCTTGAAGATAAACAAGCAGCCATCTAGCTCAGAAGCAGCAAAACCCACATGGACGAAGCACATCTGATCATTAGGTACAGAAGGGATCATGTATCAGGCATCTAAGACCCAGAACAAAATCAAAGTCAAGGTGAATCGGGGGTGGGGTGGAGGTGGGAGACATGCAGGGGAGATCCAATGTCCATCTGTAGACAATTGGACATTCACTCACAGAGGGGTCACAGGGAATAGATGAGTCAGTCAGGGTACAGTAAAGCACTGATGAAACACAACTTTCCTCTAGTCCTTTGGTTCTACCTTGACCTGATTATCATGACGTCAATTCTGCCTTTCCAATCCGGTGAGACCAGCACATGCAAACTGCTACAGATAAGAGTGTGCAACACAAGGAATCTAGGGCAGATAACCCCCTCAAGACCAACAATGGGAGTAGAGGTACTAGTAGGATCAGGGAATGATGTGGGGAGACATGGGGAATCAATCACAAAGATCAATCTAAAATCCTCTCCCAGGGGGACAAATAACAGAAAATTGGACGAGTGGCGATGGAAGACGATGTAAAATATGGAAATAATAATCTATAACTCATCAAGGGTTTGTGAAGGAGGATGAGTAAGGGAGGGAGGGGAAGATATGGGGAGCTGATATCAGGGGCTCAAATGGGAGGGAATGCTTTGAAAATGATGGATGATGACATATGTGCAAATGTGAATGAATGAATGTATGGATTGTGAGAAGAGAAGAGCCCCCAGTAGAAGTATTCAAAAGAGAAAGAAAGAAAAGACAACTTGTGGAATAATTCTCTAACACACAATGTCTCTGTACGAAGGAAGTGGATGGTAACAGGTTTGTTTGTTTTTGCTCTTTGGAATAGAGTACATGTACCAAGAGGTCTGGTGACTTAATGACTTATTCACTGCACTACTAACCAAAATGTCAGCAGCCTGAGCCCAGGAACCTCACCACCAAAGAGCTATGAGCCTTTCTGTTCACGTAAATATTTACAGTCATAGAAACCCACAGAGACAGTTCTATGTTGACCTACGGCGTTGTTTTGAGTCAAATGAACACAACAGCAGAGAGTTCGTATAAGTACACATGTCATTACTGATTAAGAAGAGTAAAACTGAATGCATGCCATAGCCCAAAGCCCATCATCAACTCATAGTCACACACTGTAGGGTGTTGAAGCTATAAATACTTCTTGACTCAGAATCATTTTTCCTTTTGTGGTGTGGCTGCTAGATTTGAACTACTGACCTTGTTGTAATTAGCAGCATAGTCTTGCCCCAAAGTACCACCACAACTCTTATCATATATGCAATTAAAAGTCAGATAGATCCATTGAATCTAATTAATACACATTTTACACATTCCCTACATTATATTTTTCTGCAAAAGACATCGATTTAATTGCCTCATTCAATATCCTGCAAGAGATATAGAAATAATTGCTTCACCTGAGAGAAGAGCCATGTTAATACTAAAGGTCTCAAAATTCAAGGGAACAATTCTAGTCTGTCTTACTGTGTTGTTATTTGTTGAAATAAACTCGTCAGCAGTGAGGTTAGTTGATGGTTAATGTTAAGATAAGCCACACCATTTTCTTTTTCAGGTGCTCAAACAGTCATTACAAAAAGTTGGGCAGAAAGAACTCTTGGTTCTCTTATCACGCTCTGTACATCCAAAGTTAGAAAAGAACAACTTATACTTAACAGATCATAATGAGGTATCACTTAGATAAGACAAAGCTCTATATAGTATGAAAAATGCAGCTCAAGCCAGTGCCTTTACGTGATCAGACCTGGCTCACTGTCACCAGTGGATTCTGAATCATAGTGATCCAGTGGGACAGAGGAGAGCTGCTTTTGTGTGCTCCCAAGGCTGTAAATCCTATAGAGTGAAGGACTCATCATTCTGCTGCAAAGACACTGTGGAGTTGAATTGCTGACTGTGCTTTAAACAGTTCAACACATCATATCACCCTGTACACCATCTGTGCACCTTATGTTTACCTGGTGGGACTCTGAAAAGGTATCCTTTTTAAAAAATATCTTTTTATTGGGGGCTCACGCAACTCATCACAATCTATACATCCATCCATTGTCTCAAGCAGTTTGTACATATGTTGCCATCATCATTGTCAAAGCATTCTCTTTTTGCTTGAGTCCTTGAGATCAGCTCCTCATTTCCCCCCTACCTCTCCCTTCTTACTTTTCTCCCTCCCTCATAAACCCATGATAATTTACAGATTATTATTGTTTTTCCATGTTTTGCACTGTTCAATGTCTTCACCAACCACCTTGTCTGTTGTCTATCCTCCTGGGTGGAGGTCACAGATTGATAGTTGTGATAGGTTCCCCCTCTCTTCCCCCACATTTCCCCTTCCTTACTAGTATGGCTACTCCCATCATTGGTCCAGAGGAGATTATCTGTATTATAGTCCCCGTGGTTTTAGCTCTTATCTGAACCAATGCACATGCTCTGTCCAGTCATATTTGTAAGATAGCATTAGAGTCAGTGGGGGGGGGGGAGCATTAGACATTAAATAACCAGATGAAGCTGTATGTGTCATTGGTGTTTTACTTCACCTGACTATCCCATCTTCTCTCCATGACCCTTATGCAAAAGGATGTCCTTTACAGATTGCTTACAGATTGCTTGGATCCTCCACTCTGCACTTCCCCCACCCATTTGCATTATGATTTTTAGCTCTGGATCTTCGATGCCTGAAACCTGCTCCCTTCAGCACCCCATGATCACAGGAGCTGGTGTGCTTCTCCACGTGGACTTTGTTGTTTTTCAGATAGATAGCTGCTTGTTTATCTGCAATCCTTTAAGACCCCAGGCAGTATCTTTTGGTAGCCAGGCACCATCAGCTTTCTTTACCACGTTTGCTTATGCACACATTTTGTCTTTAGCAATCATGACAGGAAGGTGAACATCTCAGAGTGCTGGATTATTAGAACAAAGTGTTCTTGCATTGAGGGAGTGCTTGTATAGAGGCCCAATGTTCACCTGCTTCCTTAATACTGAACCTATAAATATATACACATAGATATATTTACTTATCATCATATATAAATTTATTTACATACTCACATCCCTGCATTTAGATCTCTATAAATGCCCTTTGTCTCCTAGTTCTTTCCTCTATTTCCTTTTATTTTCCTCCTGTCCTATTATCATATTCAGCCTTCATTTTGGTTTCAGTAATTCCTCTTGGTTACCTTGCTCTTGATCAAGCCCTACCAGACCTTCTACAACCTCCTTGCCATCGATTTTTGTTCATTTGTTGTTCCCTTGTCCCTGGACCTGTCAACACCCACCTCCTTTCCCCCGCTTCCTCCTCTCCCATGTCCCCCAGGTATTGTCATCCCCTTGTTCTCTCTTTCAGTTTGTTTATCCCATCTATCCTATCCAGATAGACACACAGGGACAACAGTATGCACAAACAAGACCAAGCATAACAAAGCAACAAAAGAAAATAAACCAATATTTACAACAACAACCAAAAGGCAACGGCAAAAAGAAAGAAAGCCCTGTAAATAGTTCAAGGTCTCTTTGTTGTCCTTTACAAGTGTTTTCCAGTTGAGTCTGATGGGGCGCCACACCCTGGCCCCACAGTCTATTCTTGGTGTTTCCTGGGGTCTTCATCATGCTACTTCCCTTGCTGCTCTGTTGCTCACGCCCAGGATCTCACTTCTGTGTGGTGTGATCAAGGAGGGCACAATTCCCGCTGTGTGCCTCCAGTGTGTTCCCCTGTGAAACTACGGGTCAGTGAGGAATGTCATGACTCGTGGTGTGGCCAGCCCTATGGTCCTCTCTGTGCATTGGCTGCTCTGAACAGAAGCATTGTCCTCAGGGCTTAGTGGGCCGGGATGTGCTCCACTCTCTTTTTTCCTACCCCTTTGTTGGCTCCCATGTGCTCTCATCAGACATGTCCCTCTCTCTGAGCTGCAATGTCAGTGCTGTCCTCTGAAATGAACTCCTCTGGGGGAAGCAGGGGCTGTCCCCTCCATTGTAATGGGGCTGGCCCCTGAAGCCTCTCTACTGGTTTCCTGCTTCATGCCAGTGTGTTGCATTCTTGCCTTGGAGCACCAGTTTGAAGTCTGGTCCTTCTTTCCTTGTGGAGCTATAAACAACATCTTCCCCTTGGGTGGGTTCGTGCACTGTTCCAATGGCTACCCATATCTTTTTTTGTCCCATTTTTGTTGACTGCCATATGTATCCCTGGGTTTAATCTGGCTCCTGCTATATTACCTGGACTTCACTTCAGGGACATGTGTATACAGTAGCTTCTTCCCTATTCCCCTTTTGAATTTCTTAAGCTTACCTCAGTGAGCTCATGCTGTTGAAAGATGTCTTCTAATTCTGTTTTCTCTAAACCTTTTGAAGCTTCCTAGGAGCTGGTGAAGTTAAACCCCTGAGTAGTCGCTTGGTCATCCATCCAAAGATCAATTATTTCTCTAAATATTATACATACACACACAAAAAAAACCCAAAGCAAAAAGGCTTGTATGACACCAACATATGAGACAGATGTCTTTACATAGTAATAAAAGCAGCAGCCAGTGTCTCTCACATAAGCCAATATGAAATGAGAGAAGAAGCAGTGTGAGTTTGAATTTACATTACAGGTAAATGGGATCCAAACAAATGAACTACCAAAGGACACAGAATATGTCAACATGAAGGTTATGTTAACCAGTCCTTACCTTAGTATTCAAAACACTAAATTCCACTGTCTGCATGAATGGGAAATGTCACATTAAGTTACTGGTGAAAGATCTTCTGTTTGGATGGTGTTCTTTGTAGTTTATAAAGATTAAAGAATCATGTTGCAATATTTTTTTATTGGCTGATATGATACTTTATTCACTGGCCTCTATCTGGAAACACTTCATTGAGTTGAATGTTATTGATGAAATAGTTCTTCATAATAACTATAATATGGAAATGCTTTATTATGCCATTGTTTGTACAATATAGATTGATAGAAGACAACAAGTATCACATGCTTGTTTGTTTGGACAAATCTATCATGAGAGTACGTGGCAATATAAGCGAAATACAGTTTCTGATTAAATGTGCCTCATTAATCTCTGCAAAATGCAAAAAGTAAAGTCTTATCTTTGCTACCCTAACTCTATCAAATTGCTGAAAACTGATTTAAAGTTAAAAGATGATCAATAATAACAATAATAAGATTAAGCTCTTGCTTTGATTCCTAGCAGTCTGTATCCTTCTTAAAGGTTATATATGCCATGTGGCCATGCAGCCTCATCATGGAATTTGGGTCTTATCTAGTGAGGTATGTTCTTTGTATAAGTTACTTCAGGTTAGAAGCAAGTAATCAGGTTGTGAGCACTTTTTCTATATCCTTCCTACATTCCCGTTCTCCTCTCCATCAAAATTTCTCCTCACTCTGGAAAAATCTTGAAACACAAATGCACATGTCAGGAGGCCAAATAAAACAGTACCACTTCTCCATTGAAATGTTTCACTTATTACATCCACTCTCTGTTCCCTTCTACCTGCCTTCTAGAAATGTGCTTCCAAGATGCCTGCTGAGAAAACCCAAGAAATAAGTACTTGAGGCCACTAGACTGTCTTGTGGCCCCCTAATGGAATACAAGGCTTCATTGCTTCTCTTTACAGTCCTGTGATCTAACTAACCCATGGAAAAAGAAGCATAATTCACAAAAGGACTAAATCACCTATAGAAACTCATGGTCCAGGACTGTCTGGAACATTCAAATTGCTTTTTGCTAAGGTCACAGTAGCGAAACTATAACTTGCAAGGAAAGAAAATCAGAAAAGAGGGTATTGAGGACATTTTTCTGGTCTGACAGAGCCTTCTTTTCAAAGACATGGCGGCGTTTGTTGAGAACAATCAGTTTCTCTAAAAGCATGTCGAATTAAGGTAGAATAATGGACCACACCAAATACATTCACTCTAACTGTGGACTATGTGGATAACTCAAATTCAAATAGGATCAAGATGAGACTTCAACCTGAAAGTCCTCTGAAGGGAAGCTGCTAGCTTCATTAAGAGCATCACTGGTGAAGGTATAGCTGAATAATCGCTATTCTCACAATGAATATTTTGAGCCCAATTAACCCCACTATAAAAATCCTTCTCAGTGAGTTTTTTTCTTCTGACCTTTTGCTTTACTGAGTACTGTATATACTCAAGTAGAGCCAAGTCTTTCAGCAAATTTTTAATGCAGTTTTTGTGGTAAAATTGGGTGCCTTGGAAGATATTCAGGTTGATTTATACACAAATATATATGGTATATGCTATATTTCTCCAGTGACTTGTCTCTCTTGATAATATTCCCAAAGCAGATAATATGAATTCTCATTATCTTTGTTCCTAAAAGGCATTTTGACTATATTTGTAAAACACATTTATTCCTTTTTCTGGCTGGGTATTTAAAGGTGAAAAATAAAAATGACAGGAGTACTTATTTAAGATAGACGGGACTACTAATTGTTGCATATTCTTTTTGTGAGTGATAGCCTAAATCAATCCTTTTATTTTCCCTAAAAACATAGTTGGTATTTGGTTCTGCCAGGATATATGATGATAGAATGTTAAAAATTTATACCCTTATTTAATCTCAGCCACTTGCCTGAGATGAAGTAATACCCCAATGAATAGAAAGTCGATATGTAAAAATGAGATAGAATTAAGTATATTTGAATTTCAGACCAGTGAAGGAATTTATGGCTCCAAACTTCTGATCATTGTCAAGGCATAACTGCTGCTGCCCAAGTATCATGATATAATTAATGCATATTCTTGGAAAGTAAGATCCTTTAGAAGAAAGTAGCACTGGGGTTTTTCATGTGACATTTTATTCCAGTGCCTTCTCATGGGAAATTATTACCAGAAAGCTATAAATTTTAAAAAATAATCATATAGGTTTATAGCTCACATATCATATAACAAGGAAATCACAATGACAATCTATTTCAGTACATTTGCCTGGAAGTAGGGAACATGGATGCAAAGATCTCTAAGCAACTGCATTATTAACCTTTAGAAAAATGTTTACTTGTGTTTTATTGACTACACAAAGGCAGTTGAGTGTGTGAATCATAACAAACTATGAAAAACATGAAGAAAAATGGGAGTTCGAGAGCGACTAGTTGTGCTCATGCAGGGGAGTTTTCACATATGCCAGGAGGCCATCATTTAAGCAATGCAGTGGAGATTGAGTGGTTAAAAATCAAGAAAGATGTTTCTTAGGACAGTCGTTTTTCACCATCCTTGTTCAATCTGCATGTTGAGCTCAAGAAAACCTGAAATCTATGAAGAAGCATGTCTTCAGAACTGAGCAATTTGGATCAATAACCTATACTCTGAGACTGATCAAACCACAAAGATGACTTGAAGCACTTATTGTGGAAAGTCAAAACTATAGACTCTTTCTCAGCCACCTCTCTGCCCTAACTCCTGTCCCTCTCCTCCCTGTCCCCTTTTCCCATGTCCTCTCCTCTCTCCACTCTCTCTCACTCTACGTGGACCACCAAGCAGGGCTGAGCACCACCTGCCACAAAAAATGATAATAATGGGCTCCTGTGACGTGCTTGAAAACACAAGAAAGGGACAAATTTCTAGAAACACACTAGTTACCTAAACTCACATGGAGTGAAATAGAGAATATGAAGAGGCCTCTACTGAAGAAAGAAATTGATCAGGTCATTATAGCACTCCCAACCAAAAGAAGTTCAGGCTCAGATGTCTTCACTGATGAACTCTGCCAACCAGAAAAGAGCAGTCACCAATTTGACTCCAACTGTTGCATGGTATAGAACAGGATGGAAAACCACCAACTTCATTTCACTGTTAGCTTTTAAAAGCCACTTGAGTGAATGGTTACTTTTTTTTTTGGGGGGGGGGCATCACTGCTCTCCGGTGGTGGGAGTAGGAGGCCCAGACCCACTGCTGGAATTGAACCACCGTCCCAGTGGGTCGTAGTCCCATGCACAACGACTATGCCACCGGGGCTCAGCCTTGAATGATTACTTTGTTACAGTATGTTTCTTGTGCTTTATGTCAGCGTTTCTCAACCCTCCTGAGGCTGGGACCCTTTCCTACAGTTCCTCACGTTGTGATGACCGCCCCCCCCCCCCGCCAAACATAAAATTATCTTCACAGCTACTTCAGAAAAACAAAGTCAAAGCTACAGCCATCAGTGTGGATTGTACCTGTTGTAAAGAAAGTCTGAATTCTCACAATTGATCCAGTAAACAACTCCATGATAAATGAAGAAAAGAAGTGTGTTGTCAAGAATTCAATTTTAGGTCCGAGACCTGGTGGCGTAGTGAGTGAGTGTGGTACTGCGGCCCATGGGCTTGGCGATTCAAATCCAGCAGCAGCTCTCCGGGAGCAAGGCTGGGTAGCTCCCACAATCACCAGAGGGCAGTTAATGGCCCCCCAAAACCAAACAAACAAACAAAAACAAAACAAAACAAGAATTCAATTATATTTGGAACCACAGCCAGTGGCCCTGAAAAGAGAAGCCAAAAATAGAATAATGTCTTGCACTGGACAGAGATGCTGCAAATGTCCTCTTTCAAAGTTTCAAAGAGGACAGGGACTTCTCCGAGGACTAAGGTATGTTTCCTAGACATGTCATAGCTGGGCCAGGAATAAGGAAAACCACAAAAGTATTGACGCATTTGAAATGCAGTGCTGTGAGGGGAATATTGAACAGACAATGGGTTTCCAGAAAAACAAACAGATTGGTTTGTTGGAAGAAGTATAGCCAGAATACTCCTTAGGTGAGAAAGAGGATAGCAGGATTTCATCTCACTGACTTTGGGCATACTACCAAGAGGAACAATCATTGGAGAGGAGTATCCTGCTTGAGAGACTTTGGAAATAAAGGAAAAGACCCACAAGGTGATAAATCAACACACTGACTGAAACAACAGGGTCAAATGTGGGAAAAGCGGTGAGGACCGAATGGTGTTTTGTTATTGCACAGACTCCATTGTGCAGAGCATCTCTGAGTTGAGCTGACATGGCCTTATTGTTGCCCTAATCCTTAATTTTTTCTTTAAAAATAAAGATCATATGTTCAGAGGAAATTTGAAGAAACCCTCCAGTTAATGAACTGGAGTTCATTCCTCAAGCCATCCTTGAGGACAGCCAACGTGAATAGGATGGGGAAGATGAATAGGATGAGGGGAAGAAGAACGATGCCACTGAAAATATCCAAACAATCACATTAGTCATGTTCTGCAGACACACACAAAACTCAAAGAGTAAGGAAGATGTTCCCTATAATTTTTATTAAAAAGGGACATAGTGATGCCAATTAGTGAGATTTCTTTCAGACCTATCATTTCAGCAAGAATCTTATTGAAGTAAATTCTATCTAACTATTGAGTGCATTGTTTTTATATTTTATTCCAGTCTCACATCAACTTGTTACCAGAGACAATAAAAAAGTATTAAAAGCAAAGATATCTTGAGGTTCATCCTGACTACTCTTCACAACCATATCAAGCCCTAGATACATAAGACAAGAGAAAGCCAACACTGCAATGCAATCATCCTCTCCTAAGCAGCAATCTCAACTTTCAGGCTGAGGTTTACTAAAACCTTTTCTTAGGAAAACCAATATAGTTCATTAAATCTTTGCATATCCTCTGGACTCCCATTGTCCAAATGTTGCTGCTTATTTGTGTTTATTTGTCTATTTCCTTCTGTAGAAAGTTTGCTTTTTAACAGTGACTTTTTAACAATGACTTTTTGAAATCTTCCTTGGTGGCATGTTGTGTGCATTTGATACAAAGATTCACTACTGACCTCTCCAGAAAGGCCAACAAGAAAATGGCCAAAAATAAGAATGAAGTGATTGATGTGAGACATGTCTCATCCAAGGAAAATTTCTTAAATAACAGAGCAAAAGCAAAATGCAATTGGACTGTCTAAAATAGACAATGCATTCAGCAAAGTATAATTGTCTAAGTAAAGATAATAACCCCCCCCACACACACACACACAAATATTGCTTCACATTAGAAGAAAGCATAGCTTCTTGAGGGTGAAGTAATTCCAACAGTAAACTAAACCATACTCATTGGCATCGAGTCAATGTTGACTCATAGTGGGTTTCCGAGATCATGACTGTTGATGGCAGTAACAAACCCAGTCTTTCTCCCTTGGAACTTCCAACAACGTACCATGAGGCTAGCAGCCCAAGCCCTAACCACGATACCACCAGCGCTTCTAGTTCCTAACAATGGTATTCATTAAGTCAAAACCCACCCTACCATGGCAGAACATCACAATTGTAGCGCAAGAGAAAGAACTGTAAAAGCTCCTGTGACTTCCTACCTCATATTTTTCTTTAATTCCTGATAGTTCTACTCCATGTATTACACATCTTGTAGTATGCAATTGTCATATTATGCCCGCTGCATCATCCATAATATTACAATCAAAATATTTTCTTGCAGGCTGAGCCCCGGTGACACAGTGTTTGAGTGCAGGACTGCGGCCCACTGGCTTGGCGGTTCAAATCCTGCAGCAGCTCTCCAGGAGCAAGGCGGGGCCTCCCACTCCCACCAGAGGGCACTGATGACCCCCCCCGCAAAAAAAACAAAACATAAGAAACAAAATACTTCATTGCATTTCAGTGAAAGCGTACATAGCAAATCAGCTTTCCATATGATAATTTCTATACACATCGTTTAATGACATTCATGAACTTTTCACAGTGTGTCAGTTTCAACATTTTCCGTTTGTCACCATTCTCTGATTGTGCTCAAGTCGCTTCCAACACTCTAATCCCCCTACCTAATTGTCTCATCTTTGCTTACCATGATTGTTGATGTTGGTCTCACAGAAATATTTCTTTTTTTAATGGAGTACCATACTGATTGCTAAATGGTGACCTCAGGGGATAGTTCTGATTCAAGCCTGATTGAGCATCTAAATGCCATGCGACTCGGAGTATACTCTTGTTTCAAATAGTCCAGTAAGTCTAGCCTATTTTAAAACTTGGAGTTCTGTTCTGTGTCTTTATTTACTCATTTGCTTTTGTTTCTTTCTGATTCTATAGGTCGTCATCATTGTTAGGTGCTGTGAAGTTGACTCTGACTCATATCAACAGGATTCATAACAGAATGAATCACTGCATGGTCTTGGGCCGTTCTCACCATTGTTCCTCTGCCTGAGCCCATTGATGCAGCCACTTTTTATCAACCTATCTCATTCAGGGTCTTCTTTTCAATGCTCACCCCCACTCCCCCCGCACTTTACCACGCATGATGTTCTTCTCCAGGGACTGGTCTCGCCTGATAATATGCCAAAAGATTGTAAGATGAAGTCTCATCACCATTGTCTCAAAGGAGCATCTTAGCCTTATTATTTCTTCCAAGAAACAATGATTTGTCCTTTTAGCCATCCATGGTACTTTCAATGTTCTTCTCAAGCACCACAATTCAAATTCATTGGTTCTTCTTCAGTGTTCCTTATTCAATGTCCAATTTTCACATGCATACAAGGCAATGTAGAACACCATAGCTTAGCCTTCAAAGTAAACATCCTGGTTTTTCAATACTCTAAGGTCTTATGCAGCAAATTTACCTAATTCAATGCTTCTTTGGATCTCTTCACTCCTGCTTATAAGATCATTGATTGTGGATACAAACAAGACAAAATAATTGACAACTACAATCATTTCTCCATTTATCATCATGTTATTTATTAATCTAGTTGTGATAGTTTCTGTCTCCTTTATATTGAGACACAATCCATAATCCTTGATTTTTTTTTGGCATCACTGACCTCTGGTGGGCTGCTGCTGGATTAGAACCACCACGCCAGTGGGCCGCAGTCCTGCACTCAACCACTCCGCCACCGGAGCTCAGCCCCATAATCCTTGATTTTTACCAACAAATAGTTCTAGTCCTTGACACTTTTAGGAAGGAAAGTGGTGCCATCTGCATATCACAGGTGGTTAATAATTCTTCCTGGAATTCTGATGCTGCATTCATCTTCATATAATTCATCTTCCCTGATGATATGCTCATCATACATATTGAAGAAGAATGCTGAGAGAATATAACACTGTTGGTCACCTTCCCTGATTTTAAGCTTTGAAGTATTCCCCATCCACACAACTACTCCATGTACAAATTATGCATGAGTACAGTTAAGTGTTCTGGAATTTCCATCCTTCTTAAACTTATTCATAGTTCTTTTTCTCAATTTTTTGCCTCAATGTTTATTTAAGTAGTTATGATAGAATAGTCATTAAAGAAACAGTTGCTAGTTCAAGCCCATCAACTACTCCATGGAAGGTGGCAGAAGAGCAAAGTGCTTGGTGGTTCACTGAATGGTAGTGGTTGCAGGCCATCAGCCACTCTGCTGGAGGAAGAGCCCTTGACATCAGCTTCTCATCTTATCCCCTCCATCCTTGCTCCACCCTCCCCCACCAACGCTGACTACTTTATAAATTATTATTGTTTATACATAACATATGGTTAACATAATCTAATTCATTGACATAGTCAATTAAACACAAATAAACATCTTTCTGATATTCTTTGCTTTGAACCAAGATCCATCTGCCATCATCTATTATATCCTTTGTTTCATGTCCTCCTGTGAATACAGTCTGAGCTCCTAGCAGTTCCCTGTCAATGTACTGCTGCAATCATTGGTGAATGATCTTAAGCAAAATTTTACTTATGTGCAATATCAATGATAGTGATATATGGTTTCATTTTATACAGTTAAGCTATATGTTCTAGATTCTATAGCGGTCCATGAAAATTTAGACCTGAAAACTTCAACACTGAAATTTTATAAAGCACTTCTGAGATTAGTTGCAGAAGAAAAAAAATGCTGAATGTGAAAATATATTAACAGAAACCACTGCAATTAAAATGAAAGACAAAAATGAAGACAAAAACTCAAGAACACCAGTGAGCTATGCGAGAATTTAAAGCACATTAAAATAATACAATCAAATCTTTAGCAAGGGCATGTGTAGGAAAAAGATTTGAAGAAATAATTCCTGAACAATTTTATAAAATATATGCTCACAAATCCAGGAAGCTTAAAAAATCCCAAGCACAAAACATTGTGAAGAAAATGTTAAGGTATATCATAATCAAGTTGCTTAAAACTAGTGTTGAGGAGAAAAATCTTAAAAACAGTCAAAGAAGAAGAGCATATTTTCACAGTGACTCAAACCTAAAAGTTAAAGCAGATTTGTTGTTATAAATAAAGCGAGAGGAAAAAAGCACAGCAACACTTTGAAAGGATTAAAAGATATAAGGCTTAGATCACACACACTGTGATGCATCTTTTGTACGGACTCAACCGACACCTCACTTAGATCTGTGCTTGTTTTAAGACCTCAGAAACAGTGCTTTCTCGTAGCTGGGTACCATGCGATTTCTACACTGTCTTTTGTGCAGCCATATCTTCAGTGATCTCTTCATGAGGGAAAGTATCAGTCACGCCATGTTGTAAGAACGACTTGTCCTTAGATTAGGGCTGCCATTGATTATGAGCTCAAAACCATTCATGTTCTAAGTATTATACATGGCCTTGATTTACTTTAGAGGATGAAATCCCCAAATCCATTTGTAAAGCCCCCGCATGAATGAAGCCACTGGTGAATTCCCTCTGCCCATAGCCCGGAGATGGGAAGAGTCGGGTTATTAGAGTGCATGGGAAACTGGATTCGTAACAAATCCAAATCCACTGCCATCACATCAATGCTGACGCATAGTGACTCTGTGTGACAGAGTGGAACCACTCCTGCGAGTGTCTGAGACTGCAGCGCCTTATGGGAGTAACAAGTCTTGTCTTTCTCTATCAGATATTCCTGGTGGTTTGGAACGGTTGATCTTGTGTTAAGCAGCTTAATAGGTAACTGCTGTGCCGTCGGGTCTCTGTAGTTAGCTTAAAATTAACACCTATCATTTGATCTCCCATCTAAAAATTTATTCTAGTACTTAATACTTTGTGTCTTTTCCATTGATCTTTCTAGGTTTTACCCTGTTATGTTTGCTCTTTGTTCTGTATGTTTTCTTGTAGATGAAATCCTGGAGCAGGAAATCTATAATTTCAGTAGCTAGATTAGCAATATATTAGGCGGGTGACAGGGAAGGTGAGAGAAGTGGAAAGCTAACAACAATGAGTATGAGAAAGAAGAAAGTGTTTTAAAATGAATGAGGGTGGTGATTTCACAACTCTTTAAAATATGATGGAACTTTTGAATTATATGATATGTGAATTGCATGTCAACAAAACTGTTAAAAGGAAAGTAAAAGTTCAATAAAATGAGCAAAATATTTATGCAAATGAGATATTCAGCATAGCTAGTCATAAAAAAAGCAAATTAAAATTTAAAAGGTGGACAATGTCAAGAGTTGTATAGGAAGTGAAGAAGCTGATACTTATACACTGTTCAAGGGAAGGTTAAATAACAGGACAGGGAAAAAGTATGGTACTTTATTGAAAGACTGAATATAAATTGAATATAAGTATACATCAATGATAAATATACACTAATTTCCTTTAAAATCCATTTTCACCTATTTCTTATGAGATATGAAACCATTTCTGTATGTAGGAATCATCTAAGCTTGATACAGAAACTATCACAGCCACTCTATAACTTGGGGGCTTGAAGGTGAAGAACTAGACCATGAACCTAAAGGCTAGAAACTTGAACCTAGTCAATGACTCTTCTTGAGAAGAAGCTGCTGATAGGTGTCTACTGAGATTTCAGTCAAGATAACCCTACGAAGCAATTTTACTCTGTTAACCTGAGTCACTGTGAGTCAAAAACAAATTCCTTAGGAGCACATCCCAATGTTAATTCAAAATATCCAAAAACATGTCTAATACCAGAATGTCCACACACAGATAACTGGATTTGCTAAGTGCAGTGTCGTCATACCGTGTGTGGCGAAGCCTCTGTGTGAGCAAGGCTTTTTTCAGAGATTTCTGGGAAATCTCACAGTATTTCCAAATTGGAGAAGAGAACCTTGACTCTCTGTCTCTTTGAGTTAGTCTACTGACAAGACGAGATGACAGCTTGCTGATCGATCCTGATTCCTGGAAAATGGAGGAGCCAGAGGAGAAGCCACATGGGCTTGCCCTGATGGGACCAGGCATCTGGGGCCAGAGAAGCCTCAGAGAGACCCCTGCCAGTGCTGAGATGCTCCCACTGCCAATGGATACTGCTGATGGGCCTTGAACCCTGGAAACAAGGAGCCATGAGGAGACCCCTTCCAGTGCCAGGACGCCTGTACAGCACATGCTTCAAGAGTCAGAAGGAAGGAGACTTTATAGACTAATATCAAACATATGGGCTAATATTAGACTTATGATTTGGACTGGACTGGGTTGGGATGCTTTCTCAATGTTCCATTCCTCTTGTATATAAATCTTCCCCTTATATCCATATGTGTGTCTATGAATTTGTTTCTCTACTCTACCCAGACTAACACACCGTGGAAAATTACCAAGTAATAAAAAGAGTGATTCCTACAATATGGATGGATTTATAAATAATTACATGAAGAGAAGTAGTCAGATAAAGTAAAAAGGGTACCTATTATCAATTTACATGCAATTAACATGCTAAGAAATTTATAGTGTCAGAAAGCAACCAGAGTTTCTCAGGGGACTGGAGATAGCAGGAGTTATGGAAGGCAGAGGTGAAAATCTAACAAGAGTTGATTTAATGCTTATGTCCATTATCTTGATTGTGATAATGGCTTATAAGTATGCAGCATTTATCAAATGGTACCCTTTAAATATATACAGTTCCATGTATGTCAGTTATAGTCTTAAAGGGCTTTTAATTTATTCTTTTAAGGGCCCCATAGATACCTTCATTCTTAGCAATCATCTATCTCCAGTTGCAAAGTTGCAACAGTAATGTTTGTTAGCAGTTGAGCGATGATGAAGAGAATTGCCTTCAATTCTGGACCCACCCATCTTAGAAGTGCCATCTCGAGCCAAGGATTTATCCGCTCTGATTCCACACTTAGAAAACTGAGATACTAACAGCCCCCATCTCAGAAGGCTATTGTAAGAATTCAGTTCATATACCATATATTACCACATACTCATGTATATGCTGAGTTTTTTAAGCACATTTCTTATGCAGCTTTGTGGTCAAATTGGTGCCCCTACTGAGTATACCATATATGTAAAGCTTTTAAAAGAGTGCCTAGTATATACCAGTGAGTTCTTAACAAATTAAAGCAATTATTATCAATAATTGGTAGCAGGGCAGCAATAATGTTGTTGGGTGCCAGTTTGATGTGCAACCAATCAAAACATGGTCTGGTCCTGCACCAGCTTACAATTGTTGCTTCCACCCTTTGGTGCAGCCACTGTGTCAATCCATCTTATTTAGGAATGTCCTGACTTGCTACCCTTCAACTTTACCAAGTATGATGTCCTTCTCCAGGACTGGTCTTACCAGTTATCATGTCCAAGGTGAGATACATTTTTGCCATTCTTGCCTTGAAAGACCATTCTGGCCATACTTTTAACAAGACAGCTAGCCCCTTTTTTTTGTTTTTTTTCCCCCTGGAAATATTTCTAATATACTTTGATTAACAGCATCAAGAATATTATTAATGACTAATTGTCTTGTAATTTTAACTTTATCTTATAATCCATTCTATTCCTTTCTGTCATTTAGGATTTTCCTGGTTTGAATCATAAAATAATAAAATACAGTCATCAACTGCAAAATTCATGAACCCTCATGATTGGATGTGACACACAAATTTAATAATAAATTATGCCTGAGGCCTTGCAATATTGTTAACTACCCTCAAATTCAATGATTTGATAAAGTAATTACAGTAGTTTTCTGCAAATAACAAATTCATTATACAAATTTTGCCAACCAGCAACCCCCTGAAGAATTATTTTCCTAAATGCACTATGCCTATTATGTGTGTGGGTGAATTATTTGTAAAAGCATGATAATCCTCACTTCCTAAAAAGAAAAGACTCAGTGGAGTCTCTCACGTACATTAGAGGAAATCATTTTGAGTGGCTTTTCTAATATATGTGCTCCATTATATGTTCACCATATGTGTGTACAATGCGGATGTATTAAACTAGTCAGACACTCACATATGGTCATGACAGCATGTTCATGTAGATTGATGTGATCGCTGCAAGAAGACATGTGCAACAGATAACAATGTACTTCTTCCCTCAATGATGCAACCTCTGATTTGGCTGTGATAGGAATAGAGAGAGAATAGTGACTTTGTAACTCAAACAAAATATGGAGTGGCCGAACAAAAATGGAAGACAAAAAGTTCTTACACGTGCTCTGTTGAAGTCCCTTTTTGACACAATGAAGCATATAAATTATTGTAAAAATTATCCTCTGATGCATACTAGAAATGATTGTGGGATGTGTTAATAATTTATTTTAGAAGAATTAATCTCATACTCTGTGCAAAGAATATACAATGAATGGTGTACCTAGAGCACAAATCTTTCAAGATACTATCCTGCACCGATCCCTGCCCCTAACTTTCCCCTTGTGTCTAGTCCAGTGGTTCTCAACCTTCCTAATGCTGTGGCCCTTTAATATAGTTTCTCATGCTATAGTGACCTCCCAACCATAAAATTACTTTCATTGCTACTTCATCACTGTCATTTTGCAACTGTTTTGAATGGTCATGTAAATATCTGATATGCAGGATGCATTTTCATTGTTACCAATTGAACATAATTAAAACACAGTGATTCATCACAAAACAATATGTCATTCTGTATTGTGAAATATTTATTTCTAATGACAAATAAATGAAATTTTGTCTTGAAACATGATGGAGTATGGGTAACAGTCTTTATGATGGGTCCTTGTACATGGGCGTATCTGCATGTGGGTGGACCCACCTGAAGAGAGATAGAAGAGCAGGTCTCTGTTCCTAAGACCATTGGAAATATGTGTTTTCTGATGGTCTTAGACGACTCCTGTGAACAGATTTTTCAACTCTAAAAGGGGTTGCAACTCACAGGTTGAGAATCTGTGGACTAGTCCCTCACATCCTGGGTACTGCAAGTCACTGCAATGCCCAATAGAAACTCACAAAACATTGAGAAAACCACATGCTGGTGGGTGATATTCAGGTCCAAATCCATAGGTGAGCCAAATATAAAGTCAGAGTTAGAAGCCACAAAACATCTATAAGTCACATCAAATCTTCCTGCTTTATCCAACTCTCCATCAGGAAATAGACATCTGGCTTCCCAGGTGAGGTTCTGTGTGTCAGAACTGTGTGGGCACATCCTTACCTATCAAAGAAATAGAAATGGCATGACTTGGTTCACACTCTTTACTAAGGAGGAGTCGTCCAGATGGACTGCTGTGCACCGTCTGTGCAGTGGTGATGTTGGAATCTAGGCCACTTGCTATTTCACCTACCAGAAGGTGAACTCCCAAAGTGAACAGGTTTCAGCAGAGCTGCCAGAACAGGCCATGAAAGAGGAGCAGCCTGTCTACTTGTGAGCAATTGGCCACTGAAAACCCCTGTGGCCAGAATGGAAACATTGTCAGAACCCGAGAAGCACAAGAGAGGAAGGAGAACATTGACAGAGGCAGTGCCAAAAACGAGTGTCTCAGCTCAGAAAGAACCCAAAATAGGGCTGAGAAGGTGTCTTCTCATAGCAGAATAGAGTATAATGGTGTCAAGGGAACACAGCCTTCTGGTCTTCGTTAGCTGATGGGTCACAGCTCAAAACGAGAAGAGACAGGTGAAAACATCAATTAATAATCAGAACTTGGAAAGGATGAGTAGGGAAAAATTGGAAGCTGTAAGAAATAAGAGAGAATGCATGAGACTGTCATTTAAAGTGTTACTGAGCTCAAATTGATTGGTACTAGTGTTGGCTTTTGAACCAGAAAATCATATGGCTTACTATGCTGTGAATGACATAGTCAAGAAAATGACTTCTCATTATGGTCAAAATGGAAATTCCAAGCACTACCTTGAAGTATAATCCTGCCTGTGATAGGCTAATAGCTATCCATATAAAAGGAAATGCAGTCAAGACAACTTGGCCCAGGGGCTACAATAATGGGCTTAGACATAACAGCCATTATGATAATGCTGCAGGTCCAGCCAGTTTCATTCTGTTGTACATAGTGTCACTATGACTTGAGGTTGACATGCAAGTACCCCAAAAAGACAATTCAGATGGTGGTAGTTTTAATCACACACTATTTCTGCCCTTTAGTCAGTGTCTTCCAAAATAGGACTGTAGCCACAGGCAAAGAAAGCCTAGAATTAAAGCTCATAAGCAAGATGGTGGTCATATTAAGTCTATCACTCTCAAGGAATCCTCACTTTCTCCCTGTGGTAATTTTTTTCTTTTGACTTTCCTCTTCTGTTATGATG